>JAUCBJ010001039.1:0-20856 GCA_032718475.1 Nemertoderma westbladi | reverse complement strand
GATCTGTTGCGATGTGGAACATTATGAGATAGTAAAACATTTACCGATCAAAGAGCCGACACAAAAATTATCGAAAAAATTTCTCAAAAATATTAACATTACGCTGTTAGTATTGACAGCGATCACTTGATACGCAACGCAAGGTGCCCTTTTACCTGAATGAACCTTTGGGATTCTTATGGATTTGCACATTTTCGCTTTATTTTAGACTGTAGTTCGATTGCATCAATATAATTATTGAGAGTTAATGGAGAATTAAACAATAGAACGTGACTTACATTGTACCGAATAAAGGCGGTAGTATAATTTAAAGTTTACTTGTCACGCCTTTCATTTTTTTTCTCTTTCTGTCGCCCAAGTGAAGAATACCAGGATTTCACTTTTCGGTCGACTTTTTACTGGAATTTTATATATGATGATTTGTTATTTTTTTAAATTTATCTTTATTAAGTGTTTTATAGCGCTTATTTATGTCTTATAACCTGTACATATACTAATTCGTTTATTGTTTTGGTTAGATTCAGCCCTTCTGTAACCTGCGTTTTTGGTGAAAACCTGGTATTATGGGGGGTAACTGCAAAGTGAAATATAACGGCAGAAAGTCTGGTATTCTTCACATGGGGGTAACAGCAAAGTTAAATATAACGGCAGAAAGCCTGGTATTCTTTACATGGGCCTTTAATAAAGATAAATTAAAAAAAATAAAAAATTTTCATAGATAAAATTCCAATAAAAAGTCGAGCGAAAAGTTAAATCCTGATATCCTTCACATGGGCGTGGGATCATGTATCACGCTTGAATAAAAAATACATGGATCTGAGAATCGGGTCTCCTCGTACATTTTGCGTCATATTTGCTCCTCTCACTGAATCGAAAGTTTAAAATTTCATACAATCTCATTAGGATTTATATAATTTTTCTATGATTATGTAAATTAAGATATTTTCGGAGCTCATTAATAATTATGCCATGGTAGAGTGACCTTCAATATGATCACATATACTGTAGTTGCTGGTCTATATTTTTGGAAAGCTGTCGTAATGGTTCAAGGACAGTAGCCCCCCGGACAGTAGCCCCCCGGACAGTAGCCCCCCGGAAAGTAGCCCCTCGGACGGTAGCCCCCCGGACAGTAGCCCCCCGGACAGTAGCCCCTCGAAGTTGTTTATTAACCCTTATTTTTTTGTGTTTTTTAGTGTTTATGGGTGTTTTTTGATATTGGTAAATGTTCTAGAACCTTAGTAGATATTTTTTTTATGGTAGCTAATGTTTTTTTACGAGCTAGTATTTCTTTAAAATAAAGAAAATTAATATTGTTTTTGGGTGTTTTTTTGATATTGGTGAATGTTCTACAGTAGAACCAAGCAATATATTTTTTTAATGGTAGCTAGTCCGGGTGGTCTACTCTCCGGGTGGTCTACTCTCCGGGGGGCTACTGTCCGGGGGGCTACTGTCCGGAGCGCTACTGTCCGGGTGGTCTACTCTCCTGTGGGCTACTGTCCGGAGGGCTACTGTCTGGAGGGCTACTGTCCGGGTGGGGGCTACTGTCCGGAGGGCTACTGTCCGGGTGGTCTACTCTCCGGTGGGCTACTGTCCGGAGGGCTACTGTCCGGAGGGCTACTGTCCGGGTGGTCTACTCTCTGGGTGGGCTACTCTCTGGGTGGGCTACTGTCCAGGGGGCTACTGTGCGGGAGGGCTACTGTCTGGGTGGTGTACTCTCTGGGTGGGCTACTCTCCGGGTGGGCTACTGTCCAGGTGGTCTACTCTCTGGGTGGGCTACTCTCCGGTGGGCTACTGTCCGGGGGGCTACTGTCCGGGTGGTCTACTCTGTGTGGGCTATTCTCTGGGTGGGCTACTCATCCGGGGGGCTACTGTCCGGGGGCTACTGTCGGGTGGTCTACTCTCCGGGTGGGCTACTCTCCGGTGGGCTACTGTCCGGAGGGCTACTGTCCGGGTGGTCTACTCTCGGGTGGGCTACTCTCTGGGTGGGCTACTATCCGGGGGGCTACTGTCCGGGTGGGTCTACTCGTCCGGGTGGGCTATGTCCGGTGGGCTACTTCCGGGTGGGCTACTCTCCGGGTGGACTACTCTCCAGTGGGCTACTGTCCGGGGGCTACTGTCCGGGGGGCTACTGTCCGGGTGGTCTACTGTCCGGGTGGTCGAATCTCCGGGTGGGCTACTATCTGTGTGGGCTACTCTCCGGGTGGGCTACTCTCCGGGTGGGCTACTGTCCGGTGGGCTACTGTCCGGGTGGTTTACTCTCCGGGTGGGCTACTCTCCGGTGGGCTACTGTCCGGAGGGCTACTGTCCGGGTGTACTCTCCAGATGGGCTACTCTCCAGATGGGCTACTCTACGGAGGGCTACTGTCCGGGAGGTCTACTCTCTGGGTGGGCTACTCTCTGGGTGGGCTACTCTCTGGGTGGGCTACTGTCCAGGGGGCTACTGTCCGGGTGTACTCTCCAGATGGGCTACTCTCCAGATGGGCTACTCTCCGGAGGGCTACTGTCCGGGAGGTCTACTCCCTGGGTGGGCTACTCTCTGGGTGGGCTACTCTCTGGGTGGGCTACTGTCCAGGGGGCTACTGTCCGGGTGGTTTAGTCTCTGGGTGGGCTACTCTCCGGTGGGCTACTGTCCGGAGGGCTACTGTCCGGGTGGTCTACTCTGTGTGGGCTATTCTCTGGGTGGGCTACCATCCGGGGGGCTACTGTCCGGGGGGTTACTGTCCGGGTAGTCTGCTCTCCGGGTGGGCTACTCTCTGGGTGGACTACTCTCCAGTGGGCTACTGTCCGGGGGGCTACTGTCCGGGTGGTCGAATCTCCGGGTGGGCTACTATCTGTGTGGGCTACTCTCCGGGTGGGCTACTCTCCGGGTGGGCTACTGTCCGGTGGGCTACTGTCCGGGTGGTTTACTCTCCGGGTGGGCTACTCTCCGGTGGGCTACTGTCCGGAGGGCTACTGTCCGGGTGTACTCTCCAGATGGGCTACTCTCCAGATGGGCTACTCTCCGGAGGGCTACTGTCCGGGAGGTCTACTCTCTGGGTGGGCTACTCTCTGGGTGGGCTACTCTCTGGGTGGGCTACTGTCCAGGGGGCTACTGTGTGGGAGGGTACTGTCTGGGTGGTGTACTCTCTGGGTGGGCTACTCTCCGGTGGGCTACTGTCCGGAGGGCTACTGTCCGGGTGGTCTACTCTGTGTGGGCTATTCTCTGGGTGGGCTACCATCCGGGGGGCTACTGTCCGGGGGGTTACTGTTCGGGTAGTCTGCTCTCCGGGTGGGCTACTCTCTGGGTGGACTACTCTCCAGTGGGCTACTGTCCGGGGGGGCTACTGTCCGGGGGGCTACTGTCCGGGTGGTCTTCTCTCCGGGTGGGCTACTCTCCGGTGGGCTACTCTCCAGTGGGCTACTGTCCGGGGGGCTACTGTTCGGGGGGCTACTGTCCGGGGGGCTACTGTCCAGGGGGCTACTGTCCGGGGTCTACTGTCCAGGGGGCTACTGTCCGGGGGCTACTGTCCAGGGGGCTACTGTCTGGGAGGCTACTGTCTGGGTGGTCTACTCTCTGGGTGGGCTACTCTCCGGTGGGCTACTGTCTGGAGGGCTACTGTCCAGGTGGTCTACTCTCTGGGAGGGGTACTCTCTGGTGGGCTACTGTCCGGAGGGCTACTGTCCGGGAGGTCTACTCTCCGTGTGGGCTACTCTCCGGGTGGGCTACTGTCCGGGGGGGTACTGTCTGGGTGGTCTACTTGTTGCTGCAGTTATATATCCTGCCTTTAAAATTACTTATTTTACCAATTTAACCAAAATACTGTATATTTATTGATAAAGAACCAGTTACAGTGTCATATTGATTATTTCTTACAAATTATTATTTAGTAAGGGTTCTTACGCCATCTAGTGCTATTATACCTATATTCGATTTAATTTGTTCAGCCTGTTAAGCATCAAATGGAATACGTGATGCTTATTGGCTATGCTCCTTACTGATAAGCTGGTATATAAGTACGGTTGATTCTGTGATTGATTTACTCTTTTTGTTATCGTTTGACAGAAGAAGTCGCACTGCCCATGCAGAGGCACAGATCCCCGGTCAAGTTTAATTGACTGGTGGTTATTACAGGCCTAAGGTCTAAACTTAAAGAGTTATTAATTGAATTATAATTATTATTATCAGATATTCTACTGGAAAATTCAATTTGTCATTATTATTTGCATAATATATCGCCGATATTACAGAATCGGGGAGAAGGCGGGGTAGCTCAGTTGGTTGAGCGCCGGGCCTGCAATCTATTGGTTGTAGGTTCAGCCCCGCCAGGGTCCACTCAGCCTTTCATCCACTGGGGTCGATAAAATGAGTACCAGTTAAATAACTGGGAGCAAATCTTGGGATAGGAGTAGCGCCCACCCCTACCCTCGGGTAGCAGCTATCGAAAGAGGCGCCTTCGGGTTGCCTCCGGCTTCGGCCAACTGTTTGCTTGCTTGATTACAGAATCAAGGAAGATTTACACGCGCCACAACAGGTGGGTTGCTGTAACTAAGTATCAGTGATAATCTGGACAATTGTATCAGATTTGTGTGTTGTCATATCTCTGACTTACTAAACAATTAATATATGGCGATATTTCAGACCATTAATATAAGCAAAGCTCTTATTATTAATTACATCACGATTGAGAGTTGTCACAAATGGAACACTGTAGTGATATCAATATAATTAGACCAAAGACTTTTCGTAATATATTATTGTTGTTACAATAAATAGTCGATAATAAAGGGAAGGCAAGGCATGTATGTATATAGGGACAGAATAGTTACGCCTACTTTTCGACCCAAACAGGTGCGACCAACCCCTTTGCTGGCAGACCGAATGTCCAGCACGGCCTTCGCCCACCCACATAACATCCACACTCTAGGCCCCAGTTTGTCTCCCATCACCTACTCTCGTGATGGACACCTTGCCGCCTTATGGGGCCCACGGGGGCGAAAGGGAAAGTCGCCCGGGCGAAAGAGGACTCCCTTTACATGGAAAGATTAAACGAGTCCTCATTAAACCTGCAAGCCATGCAGGAGGCCGTAAACAATAAAATGAAACAATTAAATAATATCGATTTTGAATTAAATCGACTAAGTAATCAAAGGGAGATAGTGAGTGAACAAAATCAGCAACAACGGCAACAATTACAGCAGCATTTAAAGCAGTTGCATGACGAAGCTGCCAACAACGAGCAATCTCAGATTGCACAACATCGTCAGCTACAAGAATTACGAAATGAGTCTGCACAAGCCGCCAAGGTTCTAGAAGAGCTGCACCAAAAGCTGGCTAATTCTCAGGACATCTTGACCTCTAACAAGGCCACGGTATTCACGAACCCGGACTCCCCTGAACATCACATCTTAAAGAAAGCCTCTAATATAAATGGCGTTGAAGCTGGAAATATGTCACGCCCTCCTATCTCAACCAATGTTAAAAACGCTGAATACAGCACTGGGGTACAAAATGACACACAAAATAATAATAATGTAAATAATCCTTACCGGCCCCTCCAGACTAATGTGGCCTCTGTGATAACACTACTTTTAACTCTATGTTTAATATATCGAGATTAAATTAAAATTAATTGTAGTCGCCAGGCGGATGCAGGCAGAGATGCCGCGTTTATATAGATGACTGTAGTGCCCCGAAGAACAAACTGTGGGTGTGAACACTACTCCGAGATACTCAAAGGAGTTGACGAACTCAATAGGTGAGCCGCAGTAAGTGAGTTTGTCCGAGCGGCAGAGACGACCCCCACGGCGGATTTTGATGGCTTTGGTTTTCTTCTCATTAACGATGAGGTCGTTTTCTTTACAGTAGTCCGATAAAGTGTCGAGACCAGCCTGGACTTTGGCGATCGTGTTTCCAACAATGGCGACGTCATCTGCGTACATAAATAGTAATAGGCCACTACATGCTGCGGCTAAAACAGTTGGAAGATCGGCTAGGAACAAACTAAAAAGCAAAGGAGAAAGCTTGTCCCCTTGGATCACACCAATGGATTGAGTTATCGGGTCCAAAATGTATAACCCTAGACAGATACAAACGAAGTTGGTGGCTAATAATGCCCACAGGGCAGCGATAAAAGCCCGGCTCACCCCCAACTTGGACAGCTTGAAACAAAGTTTCTTTCTATTAACGGAATCGAACGCCTTAGTAAAATCCACGAAAACACAGTATTTGTTGCCCCGTGGTGTACTCAGGGCCTGCTGTATCTGGGAGATTAGACTTGTGGCGGCCTGGATTGTTGAGCGTCCTTTCCGAAACCCAAACTGGCAGTCTGGGAGGAATCTGGCGGATTCTGCCCAGGTATATAGTCTGTTGAAAAGGATTGTAGTATAGGCCTTTAGTAGACAGGATAGTAAGGCAATGCCGCGGTAAGAGTTAGGAGAGCTCTTAGGCCCCTTCCCCTTGTACAGGGGCAATAAATACGAGGTCAGCCAGACAATTGGGCAGACTGCAGCGGAGAAACATCTAGAAAATAAGATGAGGAGGAAAGGAAGGAGGATGCCAAAGCCAAACTTTAGCGATTCATTCGAAACACCATCGGGACCAGCAGCCTTATGGTTCTTCTGCGAGTGAATGGCAGAAGTCACCTCCACTGCTTCGATTGGACGATCCAGATCCGGGACTGGCTGGCTAGGTAAATCAGGAAGTTTTGTGTCGACATCCCGGGTTAGTAGGGAGTTGAAATGTGAGGACCAGTCTTCAGCACAGACCTGTTGGGGTGCTGAAGGAGTGCGCTTAACCTTGGTTAAATTCCAAAAGTTTTTGAGGTCGGACCCAGCCTGAGCTATGAGTTTATTTTCCTTCTCAACCAGAAAAGCCTGCTTCTTCGATCGAATTAGAGATTTATACTTATGTTTCAGATTAGAGTACTCGAGTCTGTTTATACTGTTTGGGTGGGAGCATACCTCTTTGTGGCACGCCTTCACAGCCCGTTGGAGAACATAACAATCCATAGTGAACCATGGTTTAGACGATTTCTTGCGATTCAAAACTGCAGCCCCACGCAGAGAATCTGTGATTTTCTTGCAGGCGCTATTTATGTCCTGTTCGGCCAAGAATCTGAAAACATTAGTTTCCATGGAGAGATCATCCTTCAGAACATCCACATCGATACCACTGATTCGCTGGGTGCGCACATTCCGTACAGGCGACGATGATGTTAGTGGCAAATTTATGTTTACCTGTTGATGTTTGGAGTTTATAGTAGTTAATACTTTGACCTCAGACGTATCAAAGATAATGTGGTCGACAAACACAAGATCGATAACGCTCTGACCATTCCAGCTGAAATATGTTGGTCTTTATGGATCTGTTATACAGGCTAGACCAGTTCCCGACAGACCTTCGCATAAAAGGTCCCCACGACTGCTATCTCCATCAATTCGACCGAAGTCGCCTGCCACAATTAGTGGAGCAGTTGAACGAGAGCGGATTGAGTTATTGACAGATACGATTTCCAGTAGAATTTCAGCGATATCTGTTTTCGGTTTGAAGTAGGCGGTTAATACCTCAAAACCTTGAGTTGAAACTGCAATAATGTTTTCACTTTTGTAACGGACTGAAGAGATAGTTTCACCTCCCGACCACTGACTGGATGAGCAACAAACAACAAACAGCTATAAGGTAGAAGAACAAATGCGATGTGACTGGTGTAATATCGCTGGAGACACTTTTTTTAAACGCTTGTAGCTAAAGATTGAAAGCAAAAATAAAAATTATGGCTCACCCAGTCAGTGGTCGGGAGGTGAAACTATCTCTGTTTCAAATTTCATGCAATCTCATTACGATTTGTAAAAAAATTAGGAGGTGGGGGGGGGGGGGGGGGGGGTGTCACTGAATTACGACAATATATTCTGGGACATGGTGTACTGTGGTTGGCATTACGCCATATACCTAACATTGATAATACAGTCTACAATACAGCCTATCTACAGTACAGTAATGGATTTTTTCCCATGAAGAGCACTAAATGTCCTTAATACTATCCACCAGTATACCTACTCCAAGAGCCTTCCAATAAAACATGTATTCCAGCATGACGTCCACTGCACGTCTTAGTGCTGTCCATGGTGACATGCACTGGACGTCATAGGCTCTAAGGGGTTAAGCAACACGGTCCCTACTTCGCCCTGTCGACACCCCAGCCATTTTTCACCAATCCTTTTTTAGAGTTTTTAAATTTTTTTGGTATTGGTGAAAGTTCTAGAACATTAGTAGATATGTTTTTTATGATAGCTACCGGTAGTATTTTTTTGCTAGCTAGAACATTCACTAATATAAAAAAGCACTCAAAATCACAAAAAAATAAAGGTTAAAAAACTCATTCGGGACCCTTTTGCTTAAGGAGTCAAAATTGTAGAACAAATTCCCGAAGTTTGCGACGTTTGCGAAATTCGCGACGTTTGCGAAATTCGCGAAGAATCCGTCAGTTTCTGTGCCATAATGGGTTCGTGCCGAAACAATCAAATCTTACACACTTAACACACACGAACTAATTTAATGTGGGTATGCCTGAATAATTATTAAATAGAAATTAAGTTAATGAACGCTATTTCAACATGAAATATACGGGATCAATACACAACACACGCACACTACTGAATTTAAAAATGTATATAGATTGCAACTTATATTTGGCTACCTTTTAGGCCTAATGGGTGACTAATTTAATTATTCACCCCTATATATTTGTAGCCTTTTTAATTTGTGCCTCTAATTGAATCAAACATTAAACTAAAATATATGTCACAATATTGGTCTGTCGGTAGCTGGTCAATGAATCTCTCATAAATTTGTTAATTAGTCGCTGCTCAGTCATTGAACATTTGAACACGTGCTGCTCGAAGACCCCACAACGTGTTAATTATACGTTGTATATGATCGCGACATGTGCAAAAATTTAATTTAACAGTAAATTATTTGACTTAACAGTTAAATAATTCAAAATAAGTGACTAATTACTAACGACAATACTCAATCGTGGAAGCGGATTTGTGTGACGTTACCAGCATAGAAATATGCGAAAAATGTTCAAAAATTTTGTATTTAATACAACTTAATAATAGTAACCAAAATTAATACAACCCAAATTAAATATCGCTATAAATGATCAAATAACTATTACAGTAGTTACTAGTGTGAAATAAGTGTGAGAGCTGAGCGTTCTAATTTCTACATTTACCAACATGTCACCGAACAATTTGGATTAATTAAAACCGAAACAACGTGAATCTCTGAAAACACAAATGGTGCCCGTATAACTGTGAATGAAACCTTTTAGTACAGCTTGCATTACAGAAACACAACCTGTTATCATGGCCAGGTCAGGTATTCTAGGTCATTGTTCAAGAAAACTTGCCACCTCCATGCAGCATAAAGGAGGTGCCACCTGTAGCTGCATAGACCCTCTTACTAGGGCAAATCTGGTCCTGTAACTAGGACCCCTTCGTTGTGGGATAAGGACGCCCTTGGTCCTGGATTAAGGACCCATATACCGGGCTGCAGGGGTATATGGCCTGGCCAGGCAGATGGTGATCTACCAATGGCTGGTCAGGAGTAGAGTGTTCTCATGTCCACTCTGAGTGCACTTCACTGCGACCTGCACCTGGCAGCAGGGCTACAGGGCATGACCCATCAGATGAGCTGCACAGCCAATGGTGGGTCATGTGCGCGAGAGTAGATATGGGTGATGGGCCTCATATCTGACTCCACTGCGACACCCACCCTGTGGAATGGCACTCCAGGGTGTGGTATTTGCTCCGAGAGCTGACTCGGCAAAAAAAGCACCCCCCAATCCCCACTATGGATTACATTAGTAATGTGGAGGTCCAGCCACTAGAGGCCAGTGGAATGACTGGACACAATCGGCCTCACAGGCGTCAGTTATCTCCTGACCTACTACTACTACTACTAGGATCGGCATGCTGCATTGCAGCTGCATTTTTAAGAATGCTGTGCCGGCTTGTCAACAAAATTGCACCGCCACAACTCCCTATCACCCATGACATTTGCTAGATCATCCGCATCTTTAAGGCCAGTGTCCTTTAAGATGCGTCTCAAGAAAGTCATGGGCTGTCCACCATGCTTATTCACTCCATGAGGCTGCCAAAGTACAAGATTATGCACTGGCTGGTCCTCACGGCGAAAGCAATGTCCTGCAAAGCGGAGGCGATTTTGTTCTAGTGTCAAGCTTGGGGGAACCAATGAGACACCTCCAATGTTATATAGTGTCTGGTTGGAGATGTGTGCATTGTACTTGACACAATGTACCCGGCGTAGCATTCTTGTGAATGTGCCATCCAGAGATTTGGTGTCCTCAGCAGTTAGAGCCCAGCATGGAGTCCCGTAGAGGAGTACTGGAACTACTGCTGCTCTAAATAATCGGACCTTAAGTTTCCGATTAATTCTAGGTGACTTCCAAATCCTGGAAAGCCTATTCAAGGCTGCCCATGCCTTTCCCTTACGTATTCGAAGGTCCTCACCTGACTTCCGGATCCATGATCCCAGGTAACAGAAGTCGTCCACATGCTCAAGCATACCATCCTTTGAGCTTATGCTCATCCGATCAGAGACTTGCTGAGGACTTTCAAAGTTAACTGTCAGAATTTTGGTCTTTCTGGAGTTAATAAAAAGACCAACACTAGAAGCAGCATGTTCTAATGAGCTGAGGAGCCGCTGGGCTCCCTCTAATGATTCTGAGAGTACTCCTAAGTCATCAGCAAAGTCTAGATCAGTTAGGTACTTGGCAGGATTTCCTCGACTTCTGGAGCCAGTAGGTGGAGTTATCATCACCCCATCATCATTACGATGATCTAAGGACATACGTAGAACATAGTCAACCACAATAATGAACAAGAATGGTGCAAGTGTGTCTCCTTGGAGGACGCCCCATAACACTTCAAATGGTTCTGTGTCACCATCAACAGTAGACACAAATGTTGTCGAACCATCGTATACTGATCTGATTGCTGCAATAATTTCATCAGGAATCCCATATAATGAAAGTATGCTGAACATACGTGAGCGAGAGACTGAATCAAAGGCCTTGAAGAAGTCAACAAAGATAACAGCCAGATGCCTGTCTTTCTTTTTTGATAACTCTTCAATTATCCTTCTAAGTGCCAAAATGGGCTCCATGGTCCCACGACCTTTACGGAACCCATTCTGATTTCCACGTAGCAGTCTCTCAATGGGATCCCTGATGCGATTTAATAGAATTCTATTGAATAGTTTTGCAGCAATCGAGATCAATGAGATTCCCCGAAAAGAACCATAGAGTGTTAGGTTGCCCTTCTTGGGAACTGGCACCAACTTATTGGCACCAACATCTCCTGACCGGCTGCCTGTATCACCCCCTACTGGAGAGAGAGCGGCAAACAATTCTTTGAGTCCATTTCCTGATGAGCTTTCTGGCCCAAACCCTGGGTCACCAGGGAGGCCAGATTGTGGGGGGGAGAGGGATTCTGGAGTTGGAGGCTACTCTCATGTTCCACCCCGACCAACAAAGCCATTGGTGAATCTGAGGCAAGTCTCTAGACTAGCCTCAGTCAACACCCTAACACTCGGGTCCCCAATGCGACAAGGTGAGCTGACTGCCTTGGCAGATAAGCTTTCTCTTAATGCAGTGGGTGTTCAAGAGCACCGAATGCAGACTGGACAGACTGATGAGGTTCTGATTAAGGACATGGGGGGCGGTTGGCGACTCGCCCTCGCTTCAGCAGATGATAGTGGCAATGGTGGAATTGGTCTATTGATGAATCCAACTGCACATTCAGCATTGGACAAAATAGACCAAATCTCTAACCGCATCATCCGTTGCCACTTCTTATGTTCTGGAAGACTGGCTAAGAATTTTCCTAAGGTGGTTCTGATTGTGTGCTACTCTCCAACTAGTGTTGCCCCTGTAGAGGAGGTGGAAAATTTCTATCAGAATCTACAAGCAGCTACTGATGGAGTGGATCAGCATGCATTCTTAACATTCCTGGGAGACTTTAATGCAAGTCTGCATCAATCACCTACATCTCCCTGGGTCTATAGCAATAGTGTTAACCGAAATTCCGTCCATCTTCAGGATTTTATCTCTGGAAATGGATTGTTTTCGGCTGGAACCCAGTTCAAGAAGCGAACTGGAAAGCTATGGACTCATAGTGGACCCAGAGGTCTCAAGTCCCAGATAGACCATATCCTGTTTCGTAGGAAATACAGGAGCTCTATACAAGACTGCAATGCATTTACACTACAACCCTTCTCCAGTGATCACCGCCTTATTGTGGCCAAGGTAAGACTTAGTCTGCGTGATCTGCCTTGCCGCGGCATGACTGGTCCTCTCTGTTGCAACAGCCAAGTGTGAGATCCAGCTTCACACTACAGCCGAGCAACAGGTATGAGGCTCTTGCTTCTGAGGCGGCAGATCACTGTGAGGGCTATACTGCCTTCACAGAGGCAGTTAAGTTAGCAGCTGCAGAAACAGTTCCTGTATACCCTCCAAACAGGAAACGGGCCCCCTGGACTCACAACAAAATTCAGAAGTGCCGAAATGACCTCTACAAGGCGCAGAAAGAGTCCCGACTCAAACAGACTACAGCGGCCAAGAATGCAGTTAACGCTGCATCTAGGTCCCTGAACAGGCAGTACTCTGTTCATTTACAGGAGCTTATAAACCAACAGGTTGATGCCATCAATGATGCTGATGACAGCAGGCAATCATCCCAGGCATGGAGATTGATCAACTTGCTTGCTGGTCGAAAAAGCCAACCAACCACCAAGGTTAAGGTTGAATCACCAGCCGATCGCCTCAATGGTTGGAAGGCCCACTTTGAAAAGCTCCTCAATAATGACAGGGTATTGCCTGATAACTTTATAGAAGTAAAAGTGTCTGAGTCTGTACTCCCAGATATTCCCATTGGTGATATCTCCTTTGCAGAAGTGAAGGCAGCAGCAAAGAGCATTAAGACCAATCGTGCCAGTGGAGTAGATGGAGTTCCCCCTGAGGTCTTTAAAATACCTGAGTGTTTAAAGTTCATCTATCCCATCATAGTAGACATGTACCGTACAACAAGTATACACAGATAGACACAGTACACACAGTACAACAAATAAGTTGGTGCCAGTTCCCAAGAAGGGCAACCTAACACTCTATGGTTCTTTTCGGGGAATCTCATTGATCTCGATTGCCGCAAAGCTATACAATAGCATTCTATTAAATCGCATCAGGGATCCCATTGAGAGACTGCTCCGTGGAAATCAGAATGGGTTCCGTAAAGGTCGTGGGACCATGGAGCCCATTTTGGCAATAATCGAAGCGGTGTGTGGTAAAGCAATACTAATTATAGACAGAAAACTGTCAATAACATTGTCATCAATCCATGACTTCCCATTTAATGTTTCTATTGATGACCACAAAGGGTCGACAGGTCCCAATGGGTCTGTAGGTAAATCTGACAGATATTCCTGCATTAGATGAACTAATATCTTACCTGATAAAGGTTGCTGTGAGCTGTCCGGGTGCACCATATAAACTGATTTATTGGATTCATCATTCAATTTGTTTTTCACCGTTTCTGATTTAATAGGGTGGAAAAAGTGAGTTATTGTAGTATCTTTAGACTTTTTATTACTCGGTTTGGGACTTCGTAGCAGCCAGCGACCATCCTCCTGCAGATCTTCTACTATTGGGGGGTTGAATGGCAAAGCATCAGGACTTAGTGTGGTGGTGCGATTGACATCCCGGCCTGGGTTCATTGTTGTATGGATGCCCGGGCTCGCCTGGGCTGGGACATCTGGATAGGCAGCAGTTGTACCTGTAATAGAACCACTACCATTATCTATACTATTTGTTGTAGGTGAGCCTGTTGATCTATTACATCCCACAGTTACAGATTCTTTTATGGATTTATCAAACAGCTGGACATCCTCCTGGCTAGAGGTCATTGCTGTATGGATGCCCGGGCTCACTCTAGCCAGTGGACCACGCAAAGGAAACTCCGGTGTAGTGGAGATATCAGTAGCGTCAGATGGTATACTGCATATCACTTGGCCTAAATATACAATATCCATCGGTTTATTGTCAATGATTGGCTGATCCATTGGAGGTTTATCAGGCTGATCCATGGGACGTGTATCATGCTGATCCACAGGTTTACGGGAGGTATCGAGCTGATCCACAGGTTTACTGGTGGTATCAGACAGATCCACAGGTTTACAGGAGGTATGGAGCTGAACCACAGGTTCCATATCAAGTTGATCCGCTGGTTTACTACAGGTATCGACCAGATCCACAGGTTTACTAGAGGTATCGACCAGATCCACAGTTTTACTGGAGCTATCGTGCTGATCCACCGGTTTAGTCGAGGTATCTAGCTGATCCACAGGTTTACTGGAGGTATCAAGCTGATCCGCGGGTTTACTGGAGGTATCGAGTTGACCCACATGTTTATTAGAGGTAACCAGCTGATCTTCATGTTTACAGGAGGTATCTAGCTGATCCACAGGTTTACTAGAGGTAACCAGCTGATCTGCATGTTTACTGGAGGTATCTAGCTGATCCACAGGTTTACTGGATGTATCAAGCTGATCCACAGGTTTACTGGTGGTATCAGACAGATCCACAGGTTTACAGGAGGTATGGAGCTGAAACACAGGTTCCATATCAAGTTGATCCGCTGGTTTACTACAGGTATCGACCAGATCCACAGGTTTACAAGAGGTATCGACCAGATCCACAGTTTTACTGGAGCTATCGTGCTGATCCACCGGTTTAGTCGAGGTATCTAGCTGATCCACAGGTTTACTGGAGGTATCAAGCTGATCCGCGGGTTTACTGGAGGTATCGAGTTGACCCACATGTTTATTAGAGGTAACCAGCTGATCTTCATGTTTACAGGAGGTATCTAGCTAATCCACAGGTTTACTAGAGGTAACCAGCTGATCTGCATGTTTACGGGAGGTATCGAGCTGATCCACAGGTTTACTGGTGGTATCAGACAGATCCACAGGTTTACAGGAGGTATGGAGCTGAACCACAGGTTCCATATCAAGTTGATCCGCTGGTTTACTACAGGTATCGACCAGATCTACAGGTTTACTGGAGCTATCGTGCTGATCCACCAGTTTAGTCGAGGTATCTAGCTGATCCACAGGTTTACTGGTGGTATCAGACAGATCCACAGGTTTACAGGAGGTATGGAGCTGAACCACAGGTTCCATATCAAGTTGATCCGCTGGTTTACTACAGGTATCGACCAGATCCACAGGTTTACTAGAGGTATCGACCAGATCCACAGTTTTACTGGAGCTATCGTGCTGATCCACCGGTTTAGTCGAGGTATCTAGCTGATCCACAGGTTTACTGGAGGTATCAAGCTGATCCGCGGGTTTACTGGAGGTATCGAGTTGACCCACATGTTTATTAGAGGTAACCAGCTGATCTTCATGTTTACAGGAGGTATCGAGTTGACCCACATGTTTACTAGAGGTAACCAGCTGATCTGCATGTTTACTGGAGGTATCTAGCTGATCCACAGGTTTACTGGATGTATCAAGCTGATCCACAGGTTTACTGGTGGTATCAGACAGATCCACAGGTTTACAGGAGGTATGGAGCTGAAACACAGGTTCCATATCAAGTTGATCCGCTGGTTTACTACAGGTATCGACCAGATCCACAGGTTTACTAGAGGTATCGACCAGATCCACAGTTTTACTGGAGCTATCGTGCTGATCCACCGGTTTAGTCGAGGTATCTAGCTGATCCACAGGTTTACTGGAGGTATCAAGCTGATCCGCGGGTTTACTGGAGGTATCGAGTTGACCCACATGTTTATTAGAGGTAACCAGCTGATCTTCATGTTTACAGGAGGTATCTAGCTGATCCACAGGTTTACTAGAGGTAACCAGCTGATCTGCATGTTTACTGGAGGTATCTAGCTGATCCACAGGTTTACTGGATGTATCAAGCTGATCCACAGGTTTACTGGTGGTATCAGACAGATCCACAGGTTTACAGGAGGTATGGAGCTGAAACACAGGTTCCATATCAAGTTGATCCGCTGGTTTACTACAGGTATCGACCAGATCCACAGGTTTACAAGAGGTATCGACCAGATCCACAGTTTTACTGGAGCTATCGTGCTGATCCACCGGTTTAGTCGAGGTATCTAGCTGATCCACAGGTTTACTGGAGGTATCAAGCTGATCCGCGGGTTTACTGGAGGTATGGAGCTGAACCACAGGTTCCATATCAAGTTGATCCGCTGGTTTACTACAGGTATCGACCAGATCCACAGGTTTACTAGAGGTATCGACCAGATCCACAGTTTTACTGGAGCTATCGTGCTGATCCACCGGTTTAGTCGAGGTATCTAGCTGATCCACAGGTTTACTGGAGGTATCAAGCTGATCCGCGGGTTTACTGGAGGTATCGAGTTGACCCACATGTTTATTAGAGGTAACCAGCTGATCTTCATGTTTACAGGAGGTATCGAGTTGACCCACATGTTTATTAGAGGTAACCAGCTGATCTTCATGTTTACAGGAGGTATCTAGCTGATCCACAGGTTTACTAGAGGTAACCAGCTGATCTGCATGTTTACTGGAGGTATCAAGCTGATCCACTGGTTTACTTGAGGTTTCGAGCTGATCCACAGGTTTACTAGAGGTAACCAGCTGATCTGCATGTTTACTGGAGGTATCTAGCTGATCCACAGGTTTACTGGAGGTATCTAGCTGTTCCACAGGTTTACTGGAGGTATCAAGCTGATCCACAGGTTTACTGGGGGTATCAAGCTGATCCGCGGGTTTACTTAAGGTTTCGAGCTGATCCGCGGGTTTACTTAAGGTTTCGAGCTGATCCGCGGGTTTACTTAAGGTTTCGAGCTGATCCGCAGGTTTACTTAAGATTTCGAGTTGATCCGCGGGTTTACTAGAGGAACCCAGCTGATCCGTGAGTTTACTGGAGGCATGGAGCTGGTCCACAGGTATACTGGAGGTATCCAGCCGATCCGCGGGTTTACTGGTGGAGATATTGGACTGATCCAAAGGTTTACTGGACATGTTGGCCGTCCGATCCACGGGTCTACTGGAAATATCGAGCGACTCGTCCGTTAATTTAGGATCTTCAGGCTCAGAACAAAGGTTTGCTGTTTTAGCTCGAAGAAGCAGTTCTCCTCGCGATCCAGAGGTGGAAAGATTCCGATTGCTCAACAAAAGTTTTAGTCGCTTGGTGTTCATCTTTTTAAGTTTATCCATTTTATTGAATCCCAAACCCGGTACGACGAGTCTTGTGTACGACGATATGGTAAGTAAAATGACAGTACAGTACCGGTAGACCGTTATTAAAACTGCAGCTACCGTATAGCACCAATGTGCCGGCGCTGCAGGGTACAGTACCACTAAAATCAATGAAGGTAGTTAAAATAAATAAAAGGTAAAACTACAAAAAGCTACGACCGGTTCCTGGACCGCGAACGGGTACAGGCTCGTACGGTTAGACAATCAAGTAGAAGACGAACGATTACGGCTTGAGTACGAAGCGGAGGAACGAAAGCGCGAAGTGGAGGAACGAAAGCGCGAAGCGGAGGAACGAAAGCGCGAAGCGGAGGAACGAAAGCGCGAAGTGGAGGAACGAAAGCGCGAAGTGGAGGAACGAAAGCGCGAAGCGGAGGAACGAAAGCGCGAAGCGGAGGAACGAAAGCGCGAAGTGGAGGAACGAAAGCGCGAAGCGGAGGAATGAAAGCGCGAAGTGGAGGAACGAAAGCGCGAAGCGGAGGAACGAAAGCGCGAAGTGGAGGAACGAAAGCGCGAAGTGGTGGAACGAAAGCGCGAAGTGGAGGAACGAAAGCGCGAAGTGGAGGAACGAAAGCGCGAAGTGGAGGAACGAAAGCGCGAAGTGGAGGAACGAAAGCGCGAAGTGGAGGAACGAAAGCGCGAAGTGGAGGAACGAAAGCGCGAAGTGGAGGAACGAAAGCGCGAAGTGGAGGAACGAAAGCGCGAAGCGAAAGCGCGAAGCGGAGGAACGAAAGCGCGAAGTGGAGGAACGAAAGCGCGAAGTGGAGGAACGAAAGCGCGAAGTGGAGGAACGAAAGCGCGAAGTGGAGGAACGAAAGCGCGAAGCGGAGGAACGAAAGCGCGAAGCGGAGGAACGAAAGCGCGAAGTGGAGGAACGAAGCGCGAAGTGGAGGAACGAAAGCGCGAAGTGGAGGAACGAAAGCGCGAAGTGGAGGAACGAAAGCGCAAAGCGGAGGAACGAAAGCGCGAAGCGGAGGAACGAAAGCGCGAAGTGGAGGAACGAAAGCGCGAAGTGGAGGAACGAAAGCGCGAAGTGGAGGAACGAAAGCGCGAAGTGGAGGAACGAAAGCGCGAAGCGGAGGAACGAAAGCGCGAAGCGGAGGAACGAAAGCGCGAAGTGGAGGAACGAAAGCGCGAAGTGGAGGAACGAAAGCGGGAAGCGGAGGAACGAAAGCGCGAAGTGGAGGAACGAAAGCGCGAAGTGGAGGAACGAAAGCGCGAAGTGGAGGAACGAAAGCGCGAAGTGGAGGAACGAAAGCGCGAAGTGGAGGAACGAAAGCGCGAAGTGGAGGAACGAAAGCGCGAAGTGGAGGAACGAAAGCGCGAAGTGGAGGAACGAAAGCGCGAAGTGGAGGAACGAAAGCGCGAAGTGGAGGAACGAAAGCGCGAAGCGGAGGAACGAAAGCGCGAAGTGGAGGAACAAAAGCGCGAAGCGGAGGAACGAAAGCGCGAAGCCGGGGAACACAAAAATCAGTTCTTAGCGGAACGAAACAGAAAACAAGCGGAAAGGGAGCGAGAGATCATACTAAAGGAAATCGAATCCATAGAGAAACAACAATCGGACACTCAGTTAAAGGAAAGCAGAACCAAACAACTCGAGTGCTATACATTTTCCGACGAGTTTGACAAATCATCGGATAAATCTCGAACTCCCAGAAGCGGAAGACGTTTGGAACGAGCTGAATGCTACCGCCTGCCAGAACTGCCACCTCAACATGCCGCTAACTCCATTAAAAATCCCCTTGGACCCAGAACTGACTCTGACTCTGACTTTTTCAAACCTATTAATACACCTCTAGCGGCGCCAAATATGGTTCCCCGTACTGGTATATTAATAAATCCTTCCAAGCCGAACGTGATATCAGCGGCTAATGTAACCCAAACCAAATTGACACCCTTTGATATTACGACAACTACTGTAGGTAGTAATCAGACAGACAGTTTGCAACTTAAAACTTCTACAATATTATAGGGACACAATAGTTACGCCTACTGTTCGACCCAAACAGGTGCCAACAAACCCAACAACTTTGCTGGCAGACCGAATGTCCAGCACGGCCTTCGCCCACCCACATAACATCCACACTCTAGGCCCCAGTTTGTCTCCCATCACCGACTCTCGTGATGGACACCTTGCCACCTTATGGACGGCCGTGTCCATCGGTTCGGTTGAGTTGGTGAGGGACATGGGGCCCACGGGGGCGAAAGGGAAAGTCGCCCAGGCGAAAGAGGACTCCCTTTACAGGGAAAGATTAAGCGAGTCCTCATTAAACCTGCAAGCCATGCAGGAGGGCGTAAACAATAAAATGAAACAATGAAATAATATCGAATTTGAATTAAATCGACTAAATAATCAAAGGGAGATAGTGAGTGAACAAAATCAGCAACAACGGCAACAATTACAGCAGCATTTAAAGCAGTTGCATGACGAAGCTGCCAACAACGAGCAATCTCAGATTGCACAACATCGTCAGCTACAAGAATTGCGAAATGAATCTGCACAAGCCGCCAAGGTTCTAGAAGAGCTGCACCAAAAGCTGGCTAATTCTCAGGACATCTTGACCTCTAACAAGGCCACAGTATTCAGGAACCCGGACTCCCCTGAATATCACATCTTAAAGAAAGCCTCTAATATAAATGGCGTTGAAGCTGGAAATATGTCACGCCCTCCTATCTCACCCAATGTTAAAAACGCTGAATACAGCACTGGTGTACAAAATGACACACAAAATAATAATAATGTTAATAATCCTTACCGGCCCCTCCAGACTAATGTGGCCTCTGTGATAACACTACTTTTAACTCTATGTTTAATATATCGAGATTAAATTAAAATTAATTGTAGTCGCCAGGCGGATGCAGGCAGAGATGCCGCGTTTATATAGATGACTGTAGTGCCCCGAAGAACAAACTGTGGGTGTGAACACTACTCCGAGATACTCAAAGGAGTTGACGAACTCAATAGGTGAGCCGCAGTAAGTGAGTTTGTCCGAGCGGCAGAGACGACCCCCACGGCGGATTTTGATGGCTTTGGTTTTCTTCTCATTAACGATGAGGTCGTTTTCTTTAGAGTAGTCCGATAAAGTGTCGAGACCAGCCTGGACTTTGGCGATCGTGTTTCCAACAATGGCGACGTCATCTGCGTACATAAATAGTAATAGGCCACTACATGCTGCGGCTAAAACAGTTGGAAGATCGGCTAGGAACAAACTAAAAAGCAAAGGAAAACGCTTGTCCCCTTGGATCACACCAATGGATTGAGTTATCGGGTCCAAATTTAATTTAATTTAATTTAATTTCGTACACCAAATATACAGATGGGTACACAAAGCACAATAGGTTAATAATACAAGCACTATTATAAAATAATATGATATGTCTAAGTACTGCAGATCTAAGAAGGTAATTAATTATGATGAAGATACACTATTTAAAATATTACTCAATTCCTGGCGGGTAAAGCCATCTACAATACCTCCGTTGTTTAAGTGTCATGTCTCGTAGTGCGAGCGGAGGTTATGAAATAAATAACATATATA
>JAUCBJ010001038.1:0-16261 GCA_032718475.1 Nemertoderma westbladi | reverse complement strand
ATTAAAAATTTACATAATGTATAGAAAGTAATTGTTTTGTATTTTTGTTTTGTATTAAGTGGTTAATTTGCCCCGCCTGAGGCGTATTTTCCTCTCTAAATAATGTAGAAAGTAATTGATACATAAGACACCTAACACGCTCTGAAAGAAAAAGCTGCTTACTATTCAATTAAACTAAACTATAACTTAACTAAACTACTTATCATACTTACAATATTTTTTTCTACTAATACAATTATTTTTTACTTTTCACAGATGGATAGGGACATATATAACGTTGTCCCAGAGTATTACATGAACCCAACGACTGCCACACAGGTGATGGATCGGCCTCCGGTTATGGAGCGGAGCCATCTACCCGGTGTGGTAGTCAATGTCGTGACTTCGCATAAGAAGAAGTCGGTCGCGAAGTCGCAGCAGCAACCAGCTGCTAAACGGTTGAAGACCGGATACTACTGGATGGCATTCGTCATGTAAGTGTGAACCCTTACTTATCCTATTATAATAATAACAATTTTGAATTAATATTGTGTTGTTTTTATCATATTTCCGTATTTGTTACAAGTTATATGTTTTTAATATTATATTTATTCTATTGTTAATTAGGGCTCGTTTACATATTACTGTATGTCGTATATAACGTAGGTGGGTGATTTTGGAGAATTTTATTATGCGTTATAAGGGTGAGGTGGTAGGTTGGTTGGTTGATTGGTTTTCAACGTTATAATTACAGACTTTAAGTTTCGTGATACATCATAAAACATTTTTTGTACCAACAGCACATATTTACTAGTGTTTTAAACGCAACTAAGTTTTTTTTCATTGTTAAGTAGTATAAACTAATATTAAATAACGAAATATAACATTTTTCTGATTAGTTATGTGTAATATCATCTCAGGTACATTATAGCCAAAACTAAACCTTTTTTTAACTCTGGGAGTGACAAAATCGAACACCGTATGGGCGGGAGGTGTTAAATAAATTGCAATTTTTTTTGTTTTTTAGGGACCTATTGTCAGCAACGACCTTTGTTGTCATGCAGTTGACCCCCGCCGATGCCAAGAAGTTTTACCCTAATGGTATCGGCGTTGGGTCATTCATAGCTCTGTTGGAACCAGGATTCCGGGGGGTGGAGTCCACCCGGCTCCCCGTAATCACTACTCAACATGCCCCAATACACCTGCGCCGACCAGCCGAATTCCCCCAACAACTCGCCTTAGCAGAGGGATCTGCAGATCTTGGGGGGTTCTGTGTTTATATGCAGAACCTCCACATATCGGGGGTAGGTTGTAAAATTTATTACTTTAACTTAAAATTTATATTTATTTTTAATTAAGGTAGTTTCTGACAGGGGGGGGGGGGGGGGGTGGGGGGCAATTGGTAATATAATATATTGTATTAATTATGTACAAGGGGTACACTCAGTTATGAATATTCCCACATTGTTTATTATAGGCGACAATGCAGAAAGTCTGTGGGGGGGCGGTTTGCCGCGGATTGAAGGGGACCGGCAACTGCCCCTGTTTCCGGACCTCACTTCCAATTGTATGGTCATTGGATTGTGACGTCGACTTGACTCCTCAATTTGATGGGGAAGGGCAACGTGTTCTGCCACACGTTTTTTCGTCGTGGCAGTTCACGTCCCTCTTTTTCTCCATGGACCAACTAAGAGTAAGTGTTTTTTAATTTATGCATTTTGTATTATAGTTGAAAACAATAATTAAAGCTATTCAAAAATGATAAAAAATGGACATGTTATTGGCTTCCTATATGGATTACTGGACATTTCAGAAGGCAGTATATAAATATAATACTGCTTGTCCACAGTACCCTCTTAAAGTGGCAGCCCGCATAGGGCCCAGGATACAGTATTACCACAGGGTACAGTATTTTACAGCTTCAAGTAGTGTTGCAGACAGTTATCATTTGAAATAGGTTTGTAGCCTACCTAGGGTAATTCCTAACATGGTAGCGATTTGTTCAATTTTATTGCTGATTTAATATTATTCATAAAATGTTAACTTTTGGACCAAAAGCACATTTAACAAATTTGTTTAATGGTAAGGTGAATCTGTAAGTACGTTTAACTAGCCTACAACCAGGTTCAGGGTACCATTTGTAGAAATTAGTCTTTATGATTTCAGGTTTTGTATTCATCATGCCGGTAGTGGTAGGTCTACTATACTACTGTAGCACCCTAAATATGGTAAGTAAGTTTATGTAAGTAAGTTTAAATAGCCTACACTCAGGTATTAAACCTATGTATTTGAGGCATATCAGGGCATTGCATGTACTTACTAATTAAGTTAATGTAATGTCTAGTGATGGTCCAGATATATATACTGTTCTTAAGAATTTGGTAAAAATAATGGCAAATCAATCCAGATTATAAAAAAGGGCAAGTCAATCCTTATTATATAAAAAGGGCAAGTACAACCAGATTCAGGTCCAAAAATATTACATTCTTTAAAACAGAAAAGCTTCCAAGTTTCATTTTACTATACTTTTACGTCATTGTAATCGTAATTGTTGTGTTTTTCTTATGAAACTTACACTACCCTCACCCGCACCTCCATCCCAGACACCACCCACCCCAACACCCACCCCCACGCTCGGGTGTCTGCTGTCAGTCGTCTGCTGTTTTCATTATTTGATTTCGTGGCTCTTACTTATAAGAGCCACTCAGATATAATATAATAGTGCGATTATATTTTATAGTGAGGGTTTAACAACAACAGTGAAAAGGGCGTGCTGTAGTGTTGTATATATTATATAATGGTGTGATTATATTTTATAGTGAGGGTTTAACAACAGTGACAAGGGCGTGCTGTAGTGTTGCATATAACTTGCCTTGGCCCATGGCTGAGAGGTGTATGCCATGCGAGTCAAGGACGTTTCCGCCCTCAAAAGTGCCCCCCCCCCCCCCCATCCGAATAGTGGATGTATAATTGGTTCTATTTAACAACACCGTCATCCTCATATTGACAGTGACAGCCTTTTATCGGGCGTAATTGACGTCGACAGGTCTCTGCCTCGACTATGTATCGCTTTGGGGAACATTTGCGCCCATAATACCAAGAAGGATCCATTGGCAGAATAATCTTGAACCATTGTTTGCAATTTGGAGACAACAAAATCTGTGTTGCTAGTATTATTAGTAGTACTGAGTATCTGAGTACAAAAAATGCAATAAATACCAGCACAGCACCGAGATAGATCGTTCACCTCACCCATAGACAGATGGGTGCCACAGGGAATGTGGAATGTATTTGAGCATGTTGAACGGGTAAAGAAAGATCAGTGGATGTTAAAATTTTAGCGTATCAGAAGTAACAAGAAAGGGGTGGGGGGGGGGGGGCAATGTGATATTGGAGGTTGGAGAGTTTGGGCGGGAATTACAAAATTAAAAGTTAATTTTATATAACAACAATTAATAAAATACGAAATTGTGGGAAAAATGTCTAGAAAATTTCCTTACATTTCCTGACTCGCATCTCTAATATTGATAAATTATATACACAATATTATTTTGAATATACAGTAAATACTTTTATGTTATTTAATTGCATATTATTAACAAAATACTTAGTTTATTTACCATTTAACAAATTAATCTGATGAAGAATGTTTCGAGCCAGTTGTTGTCAACAAACATTACCTCGGCATTCTCACCAATTGAGATAACTGGAGGATCCTCTAGTATAGGCCTATACATTAAGCACTATACAGCAGAAGATATATTGGAGGCAAAACGTCTGCTGTTCGAGGAGGTGGGAAACATCGATTTTATTAAGAGAAAAGACACTAACGATAGATCGGCAGCTCAGGCTATTCTTAAGGATATAATGGACAAATTAGCCGAGTTAGATTCACAGGGAAAACTGCCAGTTATTGCTATTGGAGCCCTAGAGGCCCTTTCGTTACCAAAGTTAGCAACGGGCACGCCAATGGACATTGAAGAAGAGGATATAAAAACACGAATTGATTTTATGAAAAAAAATATGGAGAAAAAAATAGGGGAGGCTAAAGAGTCGTTTAGCATGCAGTTAAAAACGTTAGAATCGAATATTATTGACAAACTCTCAAATTTATCCAGTAATGCTGCACAGGCAAAAGCTGCTTGGCCTGGTCTGATTTCTGGAGCACAGAACAATATCCAGCCAGGTAATGGATTAAACAGTCAACCAACGACATTACCGCAAACACAGTCATACAAAACTGCAGCTACATCAGGCATATCCAATTACACCTTGAGAAGCAATGGTAATTTAGGACCGCCACCCTTAAACAGGCAGCGGTGTGATTTTACAAAGGGCCAATCTGGCCCGAACTGGGCTAGCTACTCCACCACATTCGAAGCAAGGTTCAATTTCAGGTAGTATGAAAAGGCCATGATTATCACCCAGCATAGCTGATGATGGAGATGAGGAACAATTTCAAACTGTTCCTCCGAGACAGAGACGCAAACCCGCCTTCATCGAAGGCAGTGGAAAGGAAGTGGGACCGCTGCAAGCAGCTGACCAAGACATATTTGTGTTTCGTCTAAACCCAAAGACAAATAAAGAAGGCATTATAGCACTGCTGGCAGTACATAATGTGGTAGTGAAACCATCCGATATAGAGAGAAAGTCGCACGAAGAATCCAGAACAGCCAGTTTTAGGATCACTCTCCCAAATGGAACCATTGGCAGTATTATGGACCCACAGAAATGGCCTCCTGGGATATGTGTGCGGAAATGGATATACTATCCAAGGAGAACTGATGGATCAAAAGCGATTCCGCCTCTGACAATAAGAATTTAGAAATGATTAACTACAAACGATGGCCGATAATATCACATTAACTGTAAGTAGTTATAACTCAACGGGCTTTGGCCTCGATAAAATCGATGTGATGAACACTATGTTACTGGGCTCCGATATATTATGTGTGCAGGAACATTTCGTATTAAAAGATAACTGTTACAAAATAAAGAAAGCATTCAGTCAGTAACTACGATAGTTATATAGCTCCTGCATGGTACAATTCAGAAGTTCAGATGGGGCGACCATCAGGGGGTCTTTGTATAATATCGAAAAAGTATCTCTCTTCAAACATTTCAGTAGTTCCATCCAATAATAAACTTTTGCAGGCAATCAAGCTGGGAAGATCACTGTCTATAGATGGCAACCCGATATTGATATTAAACTCATATTTTCCCACAGACAATCGCAGTTCTACATCCGACGAATTACTTGAATTATTGAATGAAAGCTTGCGGATAATTCAATTAGCAAACACACCATGTGTAATATTAACAGGCGATATCAATTCAGACTTCTCTAGAGATACTCCACATGTTCATCAGGTGATTGATTTTTGACAAATGATTGACAATTGCATGGATACATTCTGGAACTCATATATTGTGGATTTCACATACAAGTTTGTTACTCAGGAAAGTGCTTGTTTTTCTGTCATTGATCATTTTATTGGAAGCATTCCAATAATTGATAGATGTATAGAAGCGGGGGCTATACATCTCGGTGAAAATCTATCAAACCATAGTCCATATATTGTAAAGTGAGCATAACGGGGCAAACAATAAACGGGGCTCCACTAGTTGTAAACGGAGATATTAGTCCATCAAGCCGGAAGCATTACAGTTATAAACGGGCATCACCGGCCCAAAAAGATGAATTCAGGGATGAATTAACCTCACGTTTGAACATGTGCACTGCTTCGATTGATGTGGGAAATTGTACAAACTTCCAATGCAAATGTGGCACACACAGAAGCGAACTAGAATTATTAGTGTTTAATATTATGGAATCCGTGAATAAAGTGGCAGATGTCTTACCAACGTTTGGAAATTCGAATAAGCAACAGGGAAAGACAGGTGAGATTATTCCGGGATGGAATGAAAATGTTCGGGGGAGTAATCGAACCGAAAGCAGCAGTATTAATGGTGAATCTGATCCAAAGGTTATTGCCGATAATTTTGCAACTATATACAAGGATTTATTTAATCAAGATAATGGGTTTAATCCTGACCACTTGTCTTCGGAAATCGAGTGCAAATTAAATGAGGCTGTAAACGTGGGGCTCTCTGAGACTCTGTTTGATGAGGCAGCAATACAGTCAGCATTAAGCCGTTTGAAAAGTGGGAAATCGGATGTAACATTTAATTTTGACTCAGACTGTATTGTGAATGGGGGTGAAACTTTAACGAATAAGCTATGTGTTTTATTCAATGCAATGCTTGTCCACGGTTATATACCAAAGAGCTTAGTGAGCTGTGCGTTAATTCCAATAATTAAGAACAATTTAGGTGAAATTGGTAGTTCTAGTAACTACCGAGGCATCGGTATTTCGTCATTAATTTTAAAAGTTTTTGAAACTACAGTATTTATCACACAACAATGATAATATTAAGTTAGACGAGCTGCAGTTTAGCTTTTTGAAAAAGTCCGGCATGGTTTTTTGCTCTTGGGCCGTAACAGAAGTAGTGTCGTATTATAATAGTAATGGTACCGCAGTATATGTGTGCATATTAGATTTGACAAAAGCATTTGACTTGATTGAGTGGGAGAAACTATTTTTGGAATTACTAAAGAGCGGTGTTTCTGTTATTATTGTGAGATGCTTACTACAGTTATATGTTACTCAGATTTGTTTTGTAAGATGGGGGGTGTTGTTTCGGATTTGTTTACTGTAACAAACGGGGTGAGACAAGGGTCTGTGCTCTCACAAACACTTTTCTGCGTAGTTCTTAATGTTCTAATTAAGCGGCTGAGAAATAGTAAAATTGGTTGCAGTATTTCAAATTATTATTTCGGTGTGTTGGCATATGCCGACGATATTTTTCTCTTGTGTCCCTCTATAAGAGGGCTAAAGTTTATGGTTAAGATATGCCAAGATTTTTGTAAAGAATTTAAATTAAAATTGGAAACCTCCATCAGCGCATATCTTAGTCAATGGAATTAATATACCATGGGTCAAAGAAGCAGTGCATTTAGGAAATTTATTTGACTATAGGAATACATTAGATAGGGACATAGATAAAAAACGTGGTGCATTTTTAGGTAAATTGAGCAGCATACGTCAGGAATTATATTATAGTCATCCATCAATTTTGTCAAAAGTGCAGAATCTATATACCTTCAGTTTTTACGGTAGCCAGATTTGGAATTTAAACTCAGTGGGGTGTAATAGAATATGCACTGCATGGAACAATAATGTGAGATTGTTATGGGAATTACCTTATAGGAACTCATCATTTCATTATAGAAAACTTGGTGCCGTTTAGGCATCCTAGGATCGCTTTGTATAGTAGATTTATCACGTTTTGTAAGAATGTTGTGCAATCTAATAAATTGTGTATACGTTTTTTAGGTAGAATTACTTTAAATGATTGTCGCATTAGAAGTGGTAATAACCTACACCATGTATTGAATGTGACTGGTATTGTGGATTTATCTTCCATCTCCAAAAGCACATTAAACACAGTTAGATATGTTCCGTCTCCAGACCAAAGTACATGGCGCGCCCAATTTTGTGCAGAACTATACAACGGAATAAAAGGCGATCTCATAGTCCCAGGCTTTTCAACACAGGAACTTAAAGAAATTTTATTTTCGGTTACGGTCGATTAAGGATAAATGTACTTAAGATGAAGGTTTTATGCTGATGTATTTTTTATGATTCGTTGATTATATTATATAATATATCTTCTCTTTTTTTTTCTATTACTGTAGGTATTAATAATTTATTGTGCTTTTTATCTACAGTGTATACTCCTATGTAATTATGTATTTAATAGTAATTAGCATTAGCAACGTTTTACTCTGTACCTGTGTAATATTTACCAGTGTGCGAATATAAAATAAATAAATAAATAAATAAAATAAATACCATTGTTTCTTGGTATGGTTGGCGGCGGACCCACTTTTGGCAATCTTACCTTCTCGTCTCTCCCTATGGTACGAGTTTTTGAGACTAGTCCATTTTAGCTTTGCTACAGCACCTTAGGAATTACTAAGTAAAAATTAACCTTAAATATATTGCATTATTATAATAGAGGGTGGGGGTACTGGGGGTGGGGGTGGTTATTTTCGTCTCCGAGTTTTATTAGACTGGTTTTTTTCTTTATTTATTGTCCACTTGTTACTTCCTTTTTTCCCTCTAGGTGGATCATAAATCTTTTTTTCTTTGCTCTTATTGCCCTTGTTTTTTGTCCAATAATTTTGTTTTACTTTTTCTTTTTCCCTTCTTGTTTTCTCCCTTCCTTTTTTTCCCTTCTTGTTTTCTCTGTTCACCTTTGTTTCCAGCTAAGGATCCGCTTACAAAAAATGTGTCTTGTTGTATTCCATTGTATTTGCTTACATTTAAATTTGTTTGAATTTAAAAGAAAATTTATTTTAATGTTTTTTTGAAAATTTACATTAATTGTAAATTTTGTTGTAAAAATTGTACAATTCGTTGAAATGAAAATCCAGACAAAAAATTTAAATCCGATCGGAACCGGATATTTTTATCAAAATCCGGCCGGAATTCCGGCCTAGCCGGATATCCGGCACACGAAACGCCATTCGCCCTCCAACCTCCAATACAGGAACCAATAATAAAGGTCAACGACTGTTAGATGGGAAGTATATTGGTGGTTCAGACAGACTAACAGATTTGCTGATTTAACAGATATTAATAAATATTGCATTAAAATAATTAGCCCGACAAATATCCCATTATACGTTGCATAGAAATATATATTATGAATTAAATAGTATCATTTAACCCATTTGCCTACCACGTGGAATTAGGCAAGATCCCTGTTATTAGAATTGATAAAGATTTTCGTAAATCCCTATTATCCATTAAACCCGGGGGGTTCAATATGACCCCCCCCCCGTGGTTTTTTTATTATAATTCTGAAACAAACGCAGTTGGGAATCTGAAATTTTATGACTTTTCCTAAAAATCTATTGTCTTCCTAGTAGTGAAAACCGTTTTCAAAAATATTGGGTACTTTTCGAGTTATATCACCATTTTTTAACCCTACTTTTGGCACTTTTTTTGAGACGTTTTTTGAAAATTACATTTCATTAAATATGAATTGTAACATCTCTATTTTTGATTTACACCGGTTTTTTGGTGTTAGAAATTGGATGGAATTCATATAAATTGATTTCGAAATTTCAAACTTGTTTTTTTCGGTGGGTGCCAAATTTTGGTGCCAGCACCAAATTTTGAAATAAGTCAATTTTGTAAATTGATTGTTTGAAACTTGTTTTTTACGCAATTGGGGTTTTTTGGGGTTCTGGATTCGATGAAATATATACGAGTTGCACCAAGCGTATCAAACTTGTATTTTTCGGTGCTGTGTGCAAATTTTGGTGCTAGCACGAAATTTTGAAAATCCATTCAATATATAAAATTGCTTGTGACAATTTATTTCTTGCGTTTTAGAGGTTTATGGCAGTTCTGAATTCAATGCAAAATATAATTATCGAACTAGACATCTCAAACTTGTATTTTTCGGATATGGGTGCAAAATGTGGTGCTATCACCAAATTTTGAAATCCATCAAATATATCAATTGATTGTGTCACCTTGTTTTTTGCGTTATACGGGTTTGTGATGGTTCTGAATTCAATGGAATCAGTAAAAATTTCATAAGAGTTCTCAAACTTGTATTTTTCGCCGGTGGGTGAAAATTGTTGTGCCAGCACCAAATTTTGGAAAATATACAAATTGATAAGTAGATAGTATCTGTTGTTTTCCCTGTGAGTACAGCTTATTTTTTGAAAATATTTTAGAAATTTTATTTACTTGGAATTTTATAGGCCATGGCCAAAAAACCAGTTCCTGGTTAGTTTTGTTTTTTGCACATGCAGATATACACCTACCGTGAATTTTTATTGTTAACTATTGTCCTGCTGGTGAAGGTTCTATATCCTTATACTGCTCTTCTGCTCTTTGACGTGTTTTTGATTATAAACATCTAAAGTCTGTACTGATATGCAGTACAGCAGTACCTGATTTGAGACTATAATTTTTTATTCATTCTTATAACTGTTAACTTTTAGGCAGAATTTATCTGTAATTTACTATTCGTAGTTTGTAAATTTAGGATCTGATATTTAGTTTACGGCAAAAAGGAGTATTTATTTATTAGACTGTTGTTTGACTGAGCAATAGTATTGTTACTTTAGGCACGACCCCCTTTAGACTGATTTAGTACAGGTGTCAGTATTGTTACGCTAGGTCTGTTAACCCACTAGCTCGTATATAAACCATATAAATCACACCGCAGCAAGTTACGGTATTTAGGTCTGTCAGCGATAGTTAGGATTCGCTGCGCGGGGATTGTTTTCCCGTGAGTTTGGTCTGTCACCATAACTGTACATCTGCCTCACCGGTTAGAGGACAGGTTTCCTTTTGTCTAGTTCGTAGGCATTAGACACGCTCACGTACGTAGAATAGACACTAGGCTCTGCTCCTCGCCAGTAGTTGTTTGTGTATTTGTATCTGTTTGTTTAGATACCCTGGACTGGGATTTGTTGTCATATACTGTACGAGTCCGTCTACATTACTGGATCTTACGGTAAGATACATCGTTACTAGGATCTGGTAAGCGGTATACTACTGGACTTTACAGTAAGGGATATTCTATAGCTTCATATTAGTAGATTTGTAGGCCGTAGGATAGTTCTTACCGTAGAGGATCTCAAAGACACATATGCCATATAGTAAAATCGTCTTACTTATCACCAAAACTAAATATTTATGTATTTTATTTTAAATAAATTTTAATTTAAATATTTACAACCGACAACGATAAATATGTAACTCTGTAACCCGTGACTTGTCTTGCTTGTTTATTAATTTGTTAGAATAACCTTCCCTGATGATGTCAAATATTCAGAATGAACTTACCGGTTTAGTTGCACAACTTATGTTTTTTTGACAAAAATCTTTTCAGATCGTACTGGTGTGTGTGGTGGGGTGTGGATTCGGATGGCTTTGTTCCTTTGACTTGTTCTATAATTTGAATCGAACGACAGGATTGGAAGGGGTCTCAGTGATGGTATATACAGTTGTACTGTTCCTCGGCAAAAATAATGAAGAAACACCCTTACTGTTACCATGGACGAGACAGGTTCGGAGAAAATAAATACTAATACAGGGAGGAAGCTGTTGTGTTCATGGCTCGCCCCAATCTTTATACTGGATTATAAGGCAACATGGGTGAAGGGAATATATACTAAGGATATACATACTTACGGCTTTAACGACACATCCAGACTGCAGTACTGCTAGATACTGACCCCCTGTACACAGTACAGCTGTATGCGCGAACCACTTATGCAGCACGGCTGCAGTGCAACATGTTTGATGCTATTATACTGTAACATTATACGTGTGCTGGTATTATATTGAACTCAAATATGTATATGTTATTTATTTCATAACCTCCGCTCGCACTACGAGACATGACATGGCGCAGTGTGTAGCTGGCAAACAGAGCCAGTAGAATTTAACCTATGTGGAACTTACAACACTAGCTGACCAGGATGGCAAGGACAACACCCATTCAACCTGACGATTGGCTCGATCTACGGCTCGAGGAAATTGATAATCTCGACCGGGAGACACTTAAGATCCACTGTACAAACGCTGGAATCCAATTCAATCCGAAAACATCGTCCAACAAACTACGCAATCAACTCAAGGGCGCGCTTGGTGACCAGGAACAGGGTGACGAACATAAACCGCCCGACCTAACGCAGTTTCTGATCTACCTTCAGCGCGACCGTGCCGAGGAAGAACAACGCCGCCGGGAAGAGGAGCTACACCGCCGGGAGAACGATGAACGCCGCGAGGAACATCGCGATCGTCTCCGTGCAGAAGAGAGGGCGGAATTTCTCCAACTACTCCGACAGGGACCCGCAGGCGCACCCCCCCCGGAACCCCGGACCTGGCGAAACCGTAAAGCTAAACGCTCGAGCCCCCGAGAAACTCGAAGTAGATATCACGTTTCAGCGCTACAAACGCTGGGAGATCCAGTGGAGCAACTACTGTACCGTTGTCCACTTATCCCAGAAACCTCGGGAGGATCAACTTGCAGTCTTTTTTTCGAATTGTTCTGCCGAGTTCCTCAACCGCATCCACCATCGCCTAAACATCCCGGTAAACACGGACAAAACTCTTGCGGAAGTTATGGAGGAGATCCGCTTATACCTCCGTTCCGAGAGGAACCTCGTTGTCGACCGCCATCAACTCGTCCAACTAAAACAGTCGGAGAACCAGGCATTCGACGATTATTACGTACGACTGTGCGAGCTGGCAGACGACGCTGGTCTCGAAACGATGACCCCAGACGACTGGGTTAATACGCTCCTCATCCGAGGTATCCATGACGACGAAACACGGGAGGAACTCTTTGCTAAACGACCACCCCTAACACGACTGGAAACTCTCGATTTTTGCCGGTCCCGCGAAATCGCAGCAAGGGATACTAAACTCATAAGAGGGCAGCGTGTGAACGCAGTACGGACTCCGCAAACACCCCCACCCAGGGGACGTAGTCGACGCCCTAAGAGTAGGTACCGGAAAGGGAAGGAAACTTCCGCTACGGGGCGGAGTCCTTCCTCAAACCGCGCCCTCGAACTCATCAACACGGCAAAAGAACGGGGGGAATGCCTTCACTGTGGAGGGAAGTTTCCCCACAGCAACAATGCACCCTGCAGAGCTGCAGGAAAGGATTGCAGTAACTGCGGGAGGACTGGACACTTCGGCGCGCAGTGTTTACAACCTAAATCCAAAATTCCTCCAAAAACATCCGGCGCCGTCCTTATCGCCGACATCCACAAGCGCACCGCCGCAAATAAACGTGCGCTTATCGCGGTAGATTTCCACAAATGGGGCGAATATGTGGGAAAAAACATGTGTATCGCTGATACGGGAGCCCAGGTCACTGTAGCCGGCTCCATGATACAATCGGAGTGGAAATTACCGGAGTCGACTGAAATAATTCCTCCCGATTTTCCACTGCAATCAGCAAACGGTGGCCGAATCGAGTGTGAGGGTAAACTTTTTATGGAACTCTCTGTAGGGGGCCACACTCATAAAGAGTGGGTTTATTTATGTCCGGATATGGGAACAGATATCTACATATCTCTACAGGCCTGCAAAGGTTTGGGAATAGTACATAAAGATTTCCCCAAACCAATTTCAACTATTCGCCCAGACATCAAACGGGAAGTTCGGGGCGTTTCCGCGAAATCAGACGCTGAACCCGCCCCCAAACAATCATACGCCGCAGCTACAAAACGGGGACTACCAATAAACTCCGAATCCAAAGAAATTAAACACGAACTTTCGATAAACTCGGACGAAATTAAACGCGAACTTTCGATAAACTCCGACAAAATTAAACTCAAACTCCTAGAGGAGTTTAAGGATGTTTTCCAAACGGACGGACACCTCAAAACAATGTGTGGCCCACCAATGTCAATAGAGTTGGTGGAAAATGCGGTACCTTTCTGCATTTATGCAGCCCGCCCCATTCCGTTCCCTTATCGCGAACAGGCGAAGCGCGAAATCGAGAATATGGAGGCGAAGGGCATCATCGAACGTGTGGGCGATCGGCCCACAACCTGGTGCCATCCCATCGTCGTCTGCCCGAAATCCGGTCGTCCCGGTGAGGTCAGAATGACGGTGGACCTAACAAAACTAAACTCACAGGTGCGTAGAACAGTTCATAATTCTAGAACGCCCCTCGATGTGGTGTCCGACAGGACCCCTAACGCTCGCATATTTACAAAACTGGATGCGAAATCTGGTTACTGGCAGGTGGAACTGGAAGAAAAATCCAGAGACTATACAACCTTCCTAACACCCTGGGGTAGATTGCGTTACGCGCGCGCCCCTATGGGGTTCATTTCGGCTGGCGACTCTTACAATTATCGCGGCGATATGGCCCTCCAAGGGATCCCACAAGTCCACAAGGTTGTGGACGATATCCTCGTCGAGGATTCCAACCTCGACGACCACGTTCAACGTGTCCACACGGTACTGCAACGGTGCAGGGATGCGGGTATGACGTTACATCCGGCTAAGTTTGATTTCGCTAAAAAACGGGTTAAGTTTGCCGGATATATTGTATCGGACGAAGGAACAGAGGCGGACCCGGATAAATTAAAGGCTATTGCGGAGTATCCTGCTCCGCAGAACATTACTGATCTCCGGAGTTTTATGGGCCTTGTAAATCAACTCGGCCATTTCTGCAGCAACATCAGCACTGCAGCCACCCCACTCCGCGACCTACTCCGAACCAAGAACCTCTTCCAATGGACGGCAACCCACGACGCAGCATTCATCGACGTAAAACTCGCACTCGTACAACCACCGGTCCTCGTTCCATTCAACCCCAACCTGGAGACACGATTAGAGACCGACGCCAGTCGCCTCCATGGATTTGGATTCGACCTTTTACAACTTAATGGGAACAATTGGAAACTCGTTGCCTGTGGTAGCCGGTTCCTCTCGGATCCGGAAACTCGCTACGTGACCATAGAACTGGAAGCGGTAGCAATCCGTTACGCTATACAGAAGTGCCGGATTTATCTATCGGGTTTACCGACCTTTACGGTGGTGACAGACCACCGCCCGCTGATCACAATATTCAACTCGTATTCGATAGACCAAGTCGACAATGCGAAAATCCAGCGGATAAAAGCGGACTTACAATCGAATTATCAATTCCAACTGGAGTGGCAAAAAGGAAAGTCGCACCGCATTGCCGATTGCCTAAGTCGCTCACCTGTCGATGACCCGACGGTGGACGACGCTGAGTTCGGCGGGGACTCCCGAACTGCAGCATCTATCTGTGCAGTTCTAACTCACGTCGGAGAGGTACAACCCACCTCCCTTACCGACCCCGTGTTGGATGACTTGCGCTCGGCAGCCCGAGGCGACTCCAACTATACCGAACTCATCCGGGAGATCGAGAATAACTTCCGAAACATCCGGAACGCATCACCATACATCCAGATGTTTAAATCCATCAGTAACGAACTCGCAATCGAGGATGACCTCGTACTCTTCGGGGGTCGCATTGTCGTCCCACCGGCCCACCAACGTGATGTATTAAACCGCCTCCATGCATCCCACCAGGGAATGACCCGGACGAAACAACGCGCCCGGCAGACGGTTTATTGGCCGGGGATATCACGCGACATTGAACTCACTGTCAATCAATGCGAAGCGTGCCAGACGCTTCGACCGAGCCTCCAGAAGGAGACTTTACGTACTGATGAGACGCCCAAGTGGCCTTTCGAATCTGTCTCCGCCGATCTGTTCGAGACTGGCGGGAAACACTACCTTGCCTACGCTGACCACCTCTCGGGATACCCATTGGTACACGAATGGCGTAGCGACCCCACTGCCAGGGATGTCGCTTATGCGATGCGTCCATGGTTTGTGGACCACGGGGTCCCAACCAGACTGCGCACCGACGGCGGACCTCAGTTTGCGGCTGCATTCTTCCAACAGTTTCTGAAACGTTGGGGAGTAAGCTAGTCTCCCAGCACCCCACACTTTCCGCAGAGTAACGGACACACCGAGTCTGCCGTAAAACTAATAAAAACTCTAACCCGCAAAGTACCGCGGAACGACACAAAGTCCGAGGAATTCCAGAACGGCATAATGGAAATCCGGAACACTACACACGCAGGCGGGAGGTCTCCAAATGAAGTCGTATTTGGACGACAACTGCGGACTCATGTACCCGCCCATTACACAGCCTATGCTCTACAATGGCGTGAGAAAGCCAACGCGATTGATAAAAGAGCAGAAGAACTCCGTAAAACTAATACAGTTCACTACAACCAAACGGCCCGCGATCATCGACCGTTTCACCCCGGTATGCGAGTGCGGATTCAAAACCCACGCTCCAAACGATGGAACAACGTTGGCACCGTAGTAGGTGTCGGCCCCAACCGAGACTATCGAGTGAAACTCGCCTCCGGGCGCACATGGTGGCGCAACCGCCGTTTCCTCCGCCAGTACTATGTGCCAGAGGACGCCACTGTGGAAACACCTCCGAATAGTATCCAACCCAAAAGTTTAGAAACTGAAAGTATTTCCGTACCGGTAGCGAACGTACTAGAACACCAACTGTCAGATTTGGGGAGACAGTCATACATAAAGTTTAAAACCGCCCTTTTAAACATCAAACTAGACTATAACTCGTATAACTCTTATAGATCTCACGGGAA
>JAUCBJ010001037.1:0-93674 GCA_032718475.1 Nemertoderma westbladi | reverse complement strand
ACTAGCTAGTGGGACTGGGGGGAATAACTGACTATGGCACTATGGACGAGACAACTGACAATTTCATACTTCTCGAGTGCGACGGCACGAGAGGGGGGGGAGGTTCGTCAGGAGAGATAAAACAGCCGAAGTGAGGTTGAGGGACGGAGTGATAGAGTGGAGTGCAAAGAGAGTGCGGACGCGATTCTAGAGTGTGGGGGGGGGAGAATAAGAGGCTGAGTAAGGGACGGGGAGGTCCGAATGTGAGGGAACTAGGGTGAAAGTGAAGGTGAAATAGGGCGAAAGTGTTGGGGAAACAAAGGTCGTGTGAAGAGGTGAGCGCGATCGGCCCGACATGAGACGCCAGGCACACAGGGTAGCGTTATCATACCCATAGGGGGCGGCCTGGAAAGCCGGCTCCTAGAGAAAAGAATTCCACCCCACACCCGATACTAGATCGGGATCCAGCGGGATTGTAACGCACTTTTTTGGTTGATGCTATCTTCTTACCGGGAAGAGGGGGGGAATGGCATCGATTGAGTAGCAGTAAGGCCACCGTGCAATATAACCAATAACCTATTAATCAGTGATTCAGTTATCTCAGTGCACCAGTGCTAGCGTAGGGTACAGCCAATTAGTTTAGTTAGGGGATCACGGGACTTTAGTTACCGTATCCCGCCTACCGTATAATTCACAATATATCTATATCCTATAACCTATTATTATACACCGAACTTCAGAACTCAGTTATCTTTATTTCACTCTTATACACGGCGGGGACGCGTGGACTAAATACCACATCGGATAAATCGGGATCCCTCCTGGATCCCGTCACAAATATGGTTTGGTTATACCAAAGTCTTGGAAGATTGGTGTAGGGGAGCAATATTTTATAATATGGAAATATTTTTAAAATTTATATTTCAACTTTCGAGATTTTTCATTGTAGTGTAATAATTGCTGATTTCAAAAATATATGGGTTTAGAGCTATTTATTTAGCGGCATTGCAATAATTACGTCTCAAATGTATAAAATAATCTGTAATAATGTATATCGCTATCGGATAATGTTTCAACAATGTGTATTGTTAAATATGGTGGGAAGTTTCCACGTAAACAGACACTGAGTTCTGCCTCTTTGCCTTAGGTTACATTCTTTGGGATGTTTGAATATACAGTAGTTAGAGATACCATGCAGTTGTAAATCTGTGGCTGTAAATAATCTATGCTAAGTTATTAAAATAACGCGATAAGATAAAATGAGATAATATGAAAACTTATATTTTGTAATAATATCTAACAATATACTCATTCTACTGTATTATATCCGTCAATAATAAAAAAAAGTATTTCCAACAACAATGGTCCGTCTGCTTCCACAAATGCAATATGTGTCGTAATTACACGTAATTACACCACGTCCTGGAATATAGTGTCGTTATTCATTTGAATGTGGTTTGGAAATAGCTGAGATATGGATGATATATGTTGCCTGTATTTGCAAACGCTGTACGCTATTTATTCTATTTAATAAATTTACAATGTTCTAGAACAGTTTGTATGTATGAATTTCCATGTAAGCCTACTAGTATTATCATATAGGCATTGCATTGTTGCCCAGCTACTTATGAGATAAACAAAATGTTCCAGAATATTGTATATTTATTAAATATAATAAATGGCTTGCAGCGGAAGCAAATACATGCTACATTCAAATACCCATAACTCAGCTATCGCCCAACCAAATTCAAATATTTTTACACATTTGGAATCCATGCAGGGCCAGCTTTCTACTAGTACCAACAAATCACTATAAGGTAGAACAATAACTGCGGTGTAAATGATGCAATATCGATGGAGACACCTTTTCAAACTCTTGTAGCTAAAGATTGAAAGCAAAAATTAAAAATTCTGGCTCACGCACTAAGAAGGAGGAAGGTGAAATTATCTCTGTTTCAAATTTCATGCAATCTCATTACTCATTAAGATTTGTAGAAAAATTAGGGGGGGGGGGGGGGGGGGGTAGGCCCGGTCCATGTCACTGAATGCCTCTAAATAAAAAGCTATAAACCAATATATTTTTGAAATCAGCAATTATTGCTCTATTACAGTGTAAAATCTCGAACGTTTAAACATAATTTTAAAGGAATGTGTTTTTTACAGCGTTTTTGAATGAGAAACTATAATAAAATTATAAAATTGGAAGTGGATTTGAATAAAATCATTATATTCCGAACAGAATGAGATCAAAATCAGCTCCCTACGATGAAAACTCGTGAAGTTAAGGCCAAAAATAAGCTGCAGCATAATTTAAAAAATGGACTTTAGTTAATTTTAACTGAGAAGGCCTGAGAAGGCTACATTCCTAAAGGAGGTTGGAAACCGCCTCCATGCAGTCGCTCAGGAGTCACGTTCCCATCTGTTTCTCCTTCAACGCCTCCCCATTGTCCTTCTGATGGGAAACACGGCCTCCATCCTGGGTACCATGGACCCAGGTCTCCATCCTGGGTACCATGGACCCTGCCCTCTTCAACGGCCTCCATCCTCGGTACCATGGACCCAGGTCTCCATCCTGGGTACCATGGACCCTGTCCTCTTCAACGGCCTCCATCCTCGGTACCATGGACCCCGCCCTCTCCGACGGCCTCCATCCTGGGTACCATGGACCCAGGTCTCCATCCTGGGTACCATGGACCCAGGCCTCCATCCTGGGTACCATGGACCCTGCCCTCTTCAACGGCCTCCATCCTCGGTACCATGGACCCAGGTCTCCATCCTGGGTACCATGGACCCCGCCCTCTCCGACGGCCTCCATCCTGGGTACCATGGACCCAGGCCTCCATCCTGGGTACCATGGACCCTGCCCTCTTCAACGGCCTCCATCCTGGGTACCATGGACCCAGGCCTCCATCCTGGGTACCATGGACCCCGTCCTCTCCGACGGCCTCCATCCTGGGTACCATGGACCCCGCCCTCTCCGACGGCCTCCATCCTGGGTACCATGGACCCCGCCCTCTCCGACGGCCTCCATCCTGGGTACCATGTACCCCGCCCTCCATCGTGGGTACCATGGACCCCACCCTCTCCGACGGCCTCCATCCTGGGTACCATGGACCCCACCCTCCATCCTGGGTACCATGGACCCCGCCCTCTCCGACGGCCTCCATCCTGGGTACCATGGACCCCGCCCTCTCCGACGGCCTCCATCCTGGGTACCATGGACCCCGCCCTCTCCTACGGCCTCCATCCTGGGTACCATGGATCCCGCCCTCTCCGACGGCCTCCATCCTGGGTACCATGGAGCCCTCCCCGGCCTCCATCCTGGGTACCATGGACCCCGTCCTCTCCGACGGCCTCCATCCTGGGTACCATGGACCCCTCCCTCTCCGACGGCCTCCATCCTGGGTACCATGGACCCAGCCCTCCCTCCGACAGGCCTCCACCCTGGGTACCATGGACCCCGCCCTCTCCGACGGCCTCCATCCTGGGTACCATGGACCCCGCCCTCTCCGACGGCCTCCATCCCTGGGTACCATGGACCCCCTCCCCGGCCTCCATCCTGGGTACCATGGACCCCGCCCTCTCCGACGGCCTCCATCCTGGGTACCATGGACCCCTCCCCGGCCTCCATCCTGGGTACCATGGACCCCGCCCTCTCCGACGGCCTCCATCCTGGGTACCATGGACCCCGCCCTCTCCGACGGCCTCCATCCTGGGTACCATGGACCCCGCCCTCTCCGACGGCCTCCACCCTGGGTACCATGGACCCCGCCCTCTCCGACGGCCTCCATCCTGGGTACCATGGACCCCGCCTCCATCCTGGGTACCATGGACCCCGGCCTCCATCCTGGGTACCATGGACCCCGGCCTCCATCCTGGGTACCATGGACCCGGCCTCCATCCTGGGTACCATGGACCCCGCCCTCTCCGACGGCCTCCATCCTGGGTACCATGGACCCCGGCCTCCATCCTGGGTACCATGGACCCCGCCTCCATCCTGGGTACCATGGACCCCGGCCTCCATCCTGGGTACCATGGACCCCGCTCCATCCTGGGTACCATGGACCCGGCCTCCATCCTGGGTACCATGGACCCCGCCCTCTCCGACGGCCTCCATCCTGGGTACCATGGACCCCGCCCTCTCCGACGGCCTCCATCCTGGGTACCATGGACCCCGCCCTCTCCGACGGCCTCCATCCTGGGTACCATGGACCCCGCCCGCCTCCATCCTGGGTACCATGGACCCCGCCCTCTCCGACGGCCTCCATCCTGGGTACCATGGACCCCACCCTCCATCCTGGGTACCATGGACCCCGGCCTCCATCCTGGGTACCATGGACCCCACCCTCTCCGACGGCCTCCATCCTGGGTACCATGGACCCCGCCCTCCATCCTGGGTACCATGGACCCCACCCTCTCCGACGGCCTCCATCCTGGGTACCATGGACCCCACCCTCCATCCTGGGTACCATGGACCCCGCCCTCTCCGACGGCCTCCATCCTGGGTACCATGGACCCCGCCCTCTCCGACGGCCTCCATCCTGGGTACCATGGACCCCGGCCTCCATCCTGGGTACCATGGACCCCGGCCTCCATCCTGGGTACCATGGACCCTGGCCTCCATCCTGGGTACCATGGACCCCACCCTCCGACGGCCTCCATCCTGGGTACCATGGACCCCGCCCTCTCATCCTGGGTACCATGGACCCCGGCTCTCCGATGTACTCTAAGAGGTCATGCCCCCCCCCCCCCCCCCCCCCTCGCACCCACTAACAACACGGAATAGACTATATTAGTACTGGTCGCCATGTAAATATGTACTTGTAGCCGTCATGTCTGAATTCCAGTGGCCACCACTTTTTTCTTACACAGTGACCCGAAAGGAACGCCCGTACTATATTTCATACTTGTATCACAATTTGAATGATATAATTAATGATCACAATAATCTGATCTACTATATCTCTATATCTCATATTAAAAACAGCACACAAAGCAAACGTTATTGCAATTATAGTGTCTTCACTTCAGTAACGCTATAGGTAACCTAGAAATAGCCATAAAAATAAAATAGCTGCATTTCTTCACATGGACTTCACATCGGATGCTCTTAAAAAAAGCAAACATGAATTAATTAATGATATATAATTTATAATTAATTAATAAATATTTGAAGCATATTTATTTATCTATTATTTGATTTCTACCAAAAATTTAAATTGCACAAGATCGCTAAACGTAAACCAATGAAACAGTCAAATTAGCAAAATAACAATTTCTACTATTATTATTACGAACAAGAACCAAAGGTAGAGTCGTCTGTTTGAGCAGTTCAACTAAACCCGCTAGAGCCACGAAACCACATCCTTTACTGGTCCCTGAAAAATATGAATAATCGCCGTGGTTAATGTAGCCAATCACATCTCTGGAACAGGACTTCGCCACGGCGGTGCATGGCGGGAATTCCGAATGTCGGCGAATAATCTCCGATAACTCTTTATCCAACGCCGAACGTCTTCCTTTCTTCGGTAGTTTTTTTATTCTCGAGAATTTATGTAGCGGCTCTTCTATTACCGGGTTACAACTATTTTTCTTTAACAATAAATCATTGGCAGTTGGTATGGCAATCATAGCGTGTTTACTCGGGTAACCACGACTACACATCTCTAACTGCACGAATACCAGCGCGTTGCTATGGTTACATAATAAACTACTAGCAAGAGCGAATGAACCCGTCGCTAAGGCGGTTGCTAGGGACGCGAGACTCTTCCTGTCTCTAATCACGGTGAACCCAGACGAGGGGGTGGGTGACATACTGGATAGATTCAACCAATCAGCGACCAGCACGTCCCATGGTTGGTAGTACGGAGACGCGACACCCAGTCGTCGGAAGTTGGGCCGTTTATCCGGCGGGTATCGGAAATGTTTACTCTCCATCTCCTCTTTGGTTTCCTTGTTCAGCAGTTCCCCAGCCTCGGTATCCGGATAGTCTACAGGGAACACAAACTCCCCCAACTCCCTACGCATCCACTCGTAACCATGGAGACCGATGGGCGTCACCATCCGGTACATCAGCGACACCCACAGTTCCCGCGCCCAGTTGCTAGGGAACGCTACGTAGAAACCATCGGTGGATCGTTCCGCAGTTCCGCCAACGTTCCCGTTCCCTAAAATACAAAAATATTTTTCAGGAGAATCCCGAATCTCTTCCATCGCAGAAATTGTACATCTTATTATCTTTCAGCAGTAGCAGCACCAGAAGTGGTGATTGGGGGTTGGGTTTGGGGGGGGGGGGTATCTTTACGCAAAACAATAGTAATAATGCTAAGATGAAACTGTAATCAGTGCTATGGACGTCCGCGCTTATTGTTTTGGTTATGATAGCTCGTTACTGTAACAACTGGTTTCTATAACTTAACTGATAATTATAATTGTAGATGTGATTTACGTTTATAATCCCCACCACTGTGTGTTTGATAAGAACTAATAAATACATATAAAATAATATTAGGTCACACACCCACACGCCCTAATTACAGTAAGTTACAGTCATATAAACTAATCACCCACCACTGCATTGCATCAGCAGCACAGGAATACGGTCTTCTCTCTCTCCCAGGTCGGTATCTGGGTTGCTAAGCAACCAATCTCTTCTACGGAGGTTGATATCAGCTGCGGGAACTTTTAGTCTGGAAACTTGTAATCGTACGTCCTCGTCCCAAATAGGAGAATCAGAGGACAGTCTGATCGGGTGATCTGCATCCTCAGTTGAATCGGTTGTATCTGAAATAACGACAAATAATCTCAATACTTGATCACTTAAAACGCCCTGCCCTTATTGGTACAAATAACTTGTTCTCTTACTTGAAACTTACTGTCTATTTATCACTTACTCTGTGGTGGTTGTTTCGGCAACTTGTGTCTGGGTTTGCTGAGGAACAACCGAGGGTCACGAATGGTTACCCCAGTTACGGAGAACTTTCCGAGATTAGATGACGATTGGGAATCAGTTAAAGATTCCCAAACCTTAAAAAATATAAAAATGATATTAATTTCCATTAGATGGATTGGTCCTTATGTCGTCAAATAAACCGAGCACATACATAAAAATTAATTAGAATATATCAATTATATCTGTAATAAAATGGAGGCCTCGCACTATTGCCACAGCCTGTGAATGGGCCCGGCGTGGCGATGGCGCTAAATTCAATCCACCACAAAAAATAATTACATCATTTAAACAAATATAAGTAATTAATGTAATTTATAAATATAACAAAAAAAATACAAATAAATAAGCTATTGAGACGGGATGGACTATATAAGGTGATGCTGGGTTGTGGACCTCCTCATAAAGGCAATCTGAGAGGTTGAGGTTTACGGTGCCGAGGATGGAGGCCGTGTGGCTGATTAGGATACGGCTAAACTATTGAGACGGGATGGACTATATAAGGTGATGCTGGGTTGTGGACCTCCTCATAAAGGCAATCTGAGAGGTTGAGGTTTACGGTGCCGAGGATGGAGGCCGTGTGGCTGATTAGGATACGGCTAAACTATTGAGACGGGATGGACTATATAAGGTGATGCTGGGTTGTGGACCTCCTCATAAAGGCAATCTGAGAGGTTGAGGTTTACGGTGCCGAGGATGGAGGCCGTGTGGCTGATTAGGATACGGTTAAACTATTGAGACGGGATGGACTATATAAGGTGATGCTGGGTTGTGGACCTCCACATAAAGGCAATCTGAGAGGTTGAGGTTTACGGTGCCGAGGATGGAGGCCGTGTAGCTGATTCGGATACGGCCACATAAAGAAGATCAGTTCAATATAACGTTACACCAGATAATATTACTAGCAGTTTATTTATTGTGTGTATGATAGGCTACCGCTACTGTAAGGTTTATACCTCTTTGTTGTGTTTATGGTGGTGTAGTTTCCCATCGCGACTGTAGTATTTCTGCCACCAAGTGTCGCCTAGCAACCCGGCATCCACTGGTAGATCGACCAGTTCTGATTCCTCTGGGAGAGCGGGAGAAGGGAGTGGGGTGGGAGCGGGGGGAGTAATGCTACGGGGTGGGGGAGAAGGTTCCGTCATCCACTGCCTCAGTCGACTAAATCGGAGGGAATAATCATTATTTATTATATGGGGAAAAAGGTATAACTTTTTCCCACTATTATCGAGGCATTATATTTACAGAGCGCCTGCGAGGTATGCGATGAATAATGGAACGGTCATAATCGACCAACGGACGTATAGGACGGCAAATATAGAATTAATTGAAATATAATTATATATGATCTGAAATGTGAACTTACGGGGCCGGGCGATCCAACCCCATCGCTGTAAAGTAATCGTTTGTCTTTACTGAACCAGTTGCCGAGTCGGCTTCGGTATTTATTCCCTTCCTTTTTACACCGGCGGTGGATTCGTCACCGGATGCGGTAACATTTGATTGCGGTGTTGGTGAGGTTATAGAATCTATAACGGAGGAAAAATAAATAAAATAGTAGTTTATTTGCTTACTGCTATAGAGTTAACGTGGAATAAAGCGCTAATAAAGTGGTTAATAAAGTGGAAACTCACATTATATGCACACATGAAACCGGAAAGGTAAACGTACAACTATCGCAGCTTAGGAAATATGTTCTAACGTGATTAGAGATTAGCAAATAAAATAACTATTCTCATTAAGTTTGTGTTTTCTGACATAATTTCCTACGAATTAATTACATTCAACTCTAACCATTTCGTTCCATCGTTGTTCTTTGTCGCTTCGTTGAATCTTTATTGGCGTCTGATAATCGCTTCACTGACATTCCCTCCGACTTTACTACTTTATCTGCAGACTTTGTCGGCTTATCTGATGATTTCGGAGAGATTTCCGTAGACTTTACTGACTCTTCCGCCGATATTACTGGCCGTTTTTCTACGGAGGAGTCGTTCCCAACCTCAACCTCGCTAGCAGCCTCATTATCGATAATAGTTAATTTGGGGGAATCATCGTTGTCGGTGGTAACCTTGGGGACAGTGTCGCTCTCGGTGGTAACCTTGGGAACAGTGTCGCTCTCGGTGGTAACCTTGGGGACAGTGTCGCTCTTGGTGGTTACCTTGGGAAAGGTGTCGCTCTTGGTGGTGACCTTGGGAACGGTGTCGTTCTTGGTGGTTGTTACCTTGGGAACGGTGTCGTTCTTGGTGGTTGTTACCTTGGGAACGGTGTCGCTCTTGGTGGTGACCTTGGGAACGGTGTCGTTCTTGGTGGTTGTTACCTTGGGAACGGTGTCGCTCTCGGTGCTACGGTCTGACAGTGTAAAGAAAATATTATGATTGAATATCGTAGCTTCCATTTAAGTCGATGTTAGTCTAGTAACTTTGTGTACAAAAATGTGAAACTTTATAATAGTAAGTTTATGAAAATTAGTTATATCTAATACACCTTATCTTTACAACCTTATCATCAAATATCGTGACACATTACACGTAATGAGGTAACTATAGGTAATGAAAACTTACCGCGTATCTTTATTGGGGTTTTATCTTTTTCCCGATCCCAGTAATACTGCAGGTAGTCATAGAAACGACCAGGGTCTCCGCCCCTCTTCTTATACCAAAGAAAGAATTCTAGAACACAAATGGTAAATTAGCAAATTCAGTAGCTAAGAAAACGCACGCCACGCCACGCCGCGCCACGCCACCCCGCCACGCCACGCCACGCCACGCCACGCCACGCCACGCCACGCCACGCCACGCCACGCCACGCCACGCCACGCCACGCCACGCCACGCCACGCCACGCCACGCCACGCCACGCCACGCCACGCCACGCCACGCCACGCCACGCCACGCCACGCCACGCCACGCCACGCCACGCCACGCCACGCCACGCCACGCCACGCCACGCCACGCCACGCCACGCCACGCCACGCCACGCCACGCCACGCCACGCCACGCCACGCCACGCCACGCCACGCCACGCCACGCCACGCCACGCCCCCCCACACCACGCCACTGATTACATAACTTTAAACTCATAATATAAAACCTCACCTATATATTCCGGCTTATAATACCACGCTTTCTTTCCGACAGTTTCGGCGTGAACCTCCTTCGATATAAAATCGGATTCTTTGGGTTTACGAACGACGGATACATCAGATACAACATTTGGGGCTTGAGATTGTAACTGACGTTGAAGTCCAGGGGAATCTTGTTTGCGAAGTACAGGCAATTGTGAAAGAAAGGGAATAGCAGGAGAAAGTCGTGCTTGTGAAGACGTTTCGGGAGATTGTGATTGATTAGGATTAATCAGAGAAGTTTCTTGTTGCAATATATTGGCAGGAAGGGTTGAGGCAGGTCTCTGTACAGTATACTGCATCAATCCGGGATATTGCGGTGGGTAATGTAGTTGATGAGAGTGTGTAAGAGGAATTGGAGGTGGCGATGAATGAGGGTGAAGTGGAACTGATTGAGGATGGAGAGCATGAGGGTGTGGAGGGTCTGTTGAGGTTTTCTTTACTTCTGGGTACTTGAAATGTGGCAACACTTCATCGAAAAAGTCCCACCCTGGTTCCGTCGCTGCAACAATAGCAATATGAGGCAAATTAAATAAAACATCATCAAATAAAAATTTTCAAATATGTTTGCAGATAGTGGCGCAAATTGACCGCAAGAGAAAAAAGTGATCTCCAAGTAAATCAAGTTTTGTTTATTGTTTTGGTTAGAAAATACCGCCACGGCAATCTTCCCCTCTTCCTTAATGTTAATTTTTCACCGGGATCCCGGTTTTTCGGGATCGGGATCCCGTTTAAACACTAGTATACAGTATTAATTAGTATTGCAAATTTAGATCAGTTAATTACTAAAGGTGCGTCTCACAATCACGTATGTGTAGGTGTATGTAAAACCGAGATTCTTATACGCTATCATTTGCGTTCTAGAATGTATCATACATTAGGCAAATTTCAATCAGTCGTTAGCTATACATATATCCAGACATCACATCCACACACCTACTACACCCACACCCACACACACACACCCCACCCCCACCCCCACACCCACCTACACCCACACCCACACACACACACCCCACCCCCACCCCCACACCCACCTACACCCACACCTACCCCACCCCACCCCCACACACACCTACTACACCCACACCCACACACCCCACCCCCGCACCAACACACACCTACACCCACACCTACCCCACCCCACCCCCACACCCACACACACCTACTACACCCACACCCACACACCCCACCCCCACACCAACACACACCTACACCCACACCTACCCCACCCACCCCCACACACACCTACTACACCCACACACCCCACCCCCACACCAACACACACCTACACCCACACCTACCCCACCCCACCCCCACACACACCTACACCCACACCTACCCACCCCACCCCCACACCCACACACACCTACTACACCCACACCCACCCCACCCCACCCCCACACCAACACACACCTACACCCACACCTACCCCACCCCACCCCCACACCCACACACACCTACTACACCCACACCCACCCCACCCCACCCCCACACCCACACACACCTACTACACCCACACCCACCCCTACACACTCACACATACGTTAATATGGACATTTATAATATTAAATCTACATATATTTAGCAGCTACGTTTTTATAATTATTCTTATTTCATAATTAAACTACTATCCCCGATAAAATGTTTCCATCATTATACTTTCCGTAGTTCAGCAGATATCCTACGACACACTTCTACTACACAACCCAATACATCTATACAACTGACACTAAATCACTTACACTACTACACAACCCAATACATCTACAACTGACACTAAATCACTTACACTACTACACAACCCAATACATCTATACAACTGACACTAAATCACTTACACTACTACAACCCAATACATCTACAACTGACACTAAATCACTTACACTACTACAACCCAATACATCTACAACTGACACTAAATCACTTACACTACTACAACCCAATACATCTACAACTGACACTAAATCACTTACACTACTACAACCCAATACATCTACAACTGACACTAAATCACTTACACTACTACAACCCAATACATCTATACAACTGACACTAAATCACTTACACTACTACAACCCAATACATCTACAACTGACACTAAATCACTTACACTACTACAACCCAATACATCTACAACTGACACTAAATCACTTACACTACTACAACCCAATACATCTACAACTGACACTAAATCACTTACACTACTACAACCCAATACATCTACAACTGACACTAAATCACTTACACTACTACAACCCAATACATCTACAACTGACACTAAATCACTTACACTACTACAACCCAATACATCTACAACTGACACTAAATCACTTACACTACTACAACCCAATACATCTACAACTGACACTAAATCACTTGTGTCAAAGTCAACCAACTCTAACCTGTCTGAATAAGCGGCGGTGGTTTGGCTCTCCATTCTCCTGGACCTGCACCCAAACAAGCAACGATCTGGAGGTACCTGTTGAGCTCCCATTGGCTACTCTTACCAGAGTAAAGATCCAATACCGCGTCCATGACAGCATTGCGGTACACAAACCCCTTACCGCCCTTCCCGGGTACTATCGAAGGCCATTTCTTCCGCATCTCGAAGTCGCATTTGTAGTTGGCGTTAGGGGGGCGTTTGGTTTTTCTAGGTAGTGGACCCCCGACAGGCATCCCTCTGCCAGAGATACTCTGTGACGCGTTAACAGAAACACCGGAAGTAGAACATTGGTCGATGATGTGAGACCCAGTAAATGGAGGTTGGGAAGAGTGGGTGCTTGTTATGTTTGATTTTGGAGTTTGTTCTGAAGGTGTATTTAGCGGTGCAGGATAAAGTTGAGCCGCAGATGATGTTGATAAACCAGATCTAATTTCAGAGTGAGTAACACTGTTACCTTCACCAATCTTCACAGTGTCTTCTTCAGGTTTTACAATAGTCTTTGAAACTTTCTTCACCTTTTCGATAATGGGTTTTTTAGTGATTAACTTAATTTTCTTTTTGACACTTTTAAGACCGGTAACAGCATAAAACGGATCGACTATGCTATCGTCTTCACTACCGTGGTTACTCCCGTAGTTGAGTTTGGGACTGCTCTCGGCGTAATGCAACTGGAAGCTACGAGGACTACTCCCAACGAAACTCCCATCAGAGTCGGAATTGTCGGGAAATCGTGAAGCCCGTTGGACGTTGTCGTGGCAACTTGGATTGGGGTCCTCGTTTAGTTGACTTGGACCTTCTCTGTAGGACAATGTGTGGCTCGTAGTAGACCTTGTTTGACGCCTACCATCCGTCGGTGACTCGCAAACACGTCTACCTTTTTTAATTGGTGAACTTGCAGGCGCTTTGGATCCCGCTGATGAACTTCTTCCAGTTACAGCAGTTGATTTGGAACTCGCTGGTGACGGTGTTCTAGACTCTAACTTCCCCGAACTTAACCCAAGGGGTGTTAGGGTCTTCACTGCTAACCTAGTAGACCGCCTTGATGGAGGCGAATTCAGTTCTGAAGATGGCGAAACATTTATCTTAGCAGATACAACACTATCAGTCTGGGACTTTCTCTTTCTACCCCTTGAGCTCACAGTGTCACCAGAAATAGATTCAAGAAGTTCAACCGCATCCTTACCAGAACCAACATCAGCCATCGATTCAAAACTTCTAGAGATGTCAATGGTATTCGCCGTTGGCAATAAAGACAATTGTGGATGTTGACTTTTAACATTTTTGATCACTTCAACATTAGGAACGTCTTTTTTTCTGACCATAACTATGACTTTCTTACCACCAACTGATGGTGCGGGAGGTGGTTGAACATCCGCTTCAGTCAGTGGCACATGTGGTATATTCAATTGAGACCGTGGTGAAGATTTTGCCGGTGGTGTGGTTGATTGGTCCACTGGTGACTTTCGGGTTTGCGATACACGTTTTGCTTGAATTCGAAACTTACGCTCGTTAACAGTGTTCTTGAACTTGTCAGAAACAGTTTTCTCAACAATAATTTTGTCCACGGGATCGGAGGATATTGAGTAACTATGTTCAACATGATCCTTTTGACTACCAACGATAGAATCTAATCCTTTAGTTTCAGTGGCATCACTATTGATACCTTGTAGTTGTACTGTTTGCTCAGCCACAATAATATCATCAATATCAACAATACATACATTAAGTTCATCTATTGCAAGATGACTCCTATCTTTACGCTGTACCGTACGTTTATCTGACTCCCCATCACCACGATTCAAATGGTCCTTCAAGCAAGGATCATCTGTAGAATCTTCTTTGTGTATTCTAGTATCAACCATACCTTTACTAGTTTTTATAAAATCTTGTGCAATACTGGCTTTAGCCCTGCCGCGTTCTTTAGTTTTCGTTGCTGCGGAATCCACCATTCCTTTACTTTTGACTCCTAAAAGATCGGTAGATTGACTAAAACTAACTCTTGTGTGCCCTTTGCATTCCTTTGCGTCTTCATTACCCATTTCTTTACTACACCCAGCTGCTCTCGAAATACTGAGATCATCCAGTTTTCTTGCTGAAATATCCTTCGTGTGGATCGGAATAAGCTTCCCGATGTCCCTTTTCGGTTCCTTTATCTGTTTTTGATGAACGTCACTCGGTACTTCTGGAGAAATGTGACACCCCGTGTTTCTAATCCCCCTCTTGGATTCATGGGGTTCACGTTCAGTTATCAGTTCACGTTTACGTTCACGTTCAACCAATAGAAGCTTAGGTTCTTTTAAAGACGGAAGACCCTGAAATTTGTTCAATTCAACCACATTTGTATCTTGTGTAGGAAAATCACAGACATCTGTTAGAGGAATAACAACTCGTTTCTCTCTCAGTATTTTTGATGGAATATCAGCTCTATCTTTTGACTGTACTTTTGTACGGACATCAACCATATCAATTGCCTTTACGTTTGCAGGAATACTAACTCTATCCCTTGTATGTGTTTTCAATTTTCCCGATCTAGTACTGTCGCTTTCCTTACTGCATATGATTGCAAGCGATTCAGTAGAAGACCGCGAGGTAAGATCATAGAGCCCATTTGAAGGAACTTCATCGGAAGAAGAATCTACAATCTCATCTAGAACTCTATAGTCATTATCCGGGCTACATATTTCCTCTAAAACCTCCAATGGAGAAACCTCCCGAAATAGATCATCTTTGCTACCACTGCTATCAACTTCATCAAGAACCTCATAGTCATCAGACATCGACTCAAGAGAGGTATCCGACTCAAGAACGTTGTAATCAATAATTTCCTCGTCATTATTCAACGTTTCCAACTCTAACTCCACTGGGACCTCCAGCGGTACTTCCTTTCGTGCACTCGGTACTGTTTCCTGTACTTCATTAGATTCATCAGATATAACAATCACAACATTTTTATCTTCTTGTATCTCTACCAACTGTCGATCTGGTTTAACTACGTCTGTTTCAATGTCGTATGTTTCTTCTACGGTATATTTCAACTTGTTCAACATGTCTGTATCATTCACTACAACTCTCTCACTATTTATCACAAGTAGCGATTGCTTTTGCTTTTTTTGACGTTCAATTTCGTCTTTCCGGCGTTTCTTTTTCAATTCAAATTTCGCCATAATTTCTTGAACTCCTTTCATTCCAGGACCAAAGTCAACATCCTCTGACAATTTTTTTGTTACGTCACTAACCTCCTTCCAATCGCTCGTGAAACTTTTTTTTGGCAACGGCGACTTTGAAGGATCCACCGTTGGGAAGGCGATGCGTTTCTTCCCGGCCAGACTTAGCCCCTTAGCGGTGCGATTCTGCAACGCGGCCGCCCACCGCTGGCGACGGTTGGGCGGCACGTGGAGTCGGCGTCTATCCGCCGCCAAACCCGGCTCCGGGGTCATTGACCCCGGGAGACGCAGCGCGTCGCGCAGCACGTGCAACGCCCGCGGACCCCGGACGTGTAAAAGACACAACTGGGAGGAGATGTCCCTAACGACGACGGAGTTGGCCAGTCGCCTAGCAACAGCTGCCACCTCGGACTGCACGGCTTCCCGGGTTGACGGGTGGACCCAGACCCACAACACCCGAGGTGACCCATCTGACGGGTCTACCCAACCTTGCCTAGGAACCCGTCGCCTCACTATAATAGGTGCCCCTCTGTAACGCGACGCCACCTTGCGGGAACCGGGTTTATCGGAATCGCAGGTTATTAATTCGGTCCCTGAACCTACACCGACACTCTGACTCCGTTGGCAGGCCGATTGTCCGCTCGTTGCTTTATACTGCGTCGGTTTATCTGATCCTAAATAATAAAAAAACAATCAGATATTCCAATAATTTCACAACACAATGTTAATGTAATAAATTCTTAATTTATTGGATTACATTCAACTCAAAAGAGGCTAATTTTACACGTTTGTTTGCGTGAATGCGTATTTTGTGTTCGTTCGGGCGAAATTTATCGAATTATTTCGGTTCTTCTATCGGTAATTAATGATTTAGAGGGCTAACATTTATCCCATCTGGTATAAAATTAACATGGGTAGATTCGCCGTGTCCCATTCTCACAAAGTTTTTATTTTATTCGAGTGTTTAATATAAATATGTATGATTATTTATTGATCAAAAATCAAATAGTGTATAAATATGTCATATTCGCCCAGCACGATCGAATTGGCCTATTGGTATTGAATAGGGAAGGATTGTTTTCTGTATCATAGCAACGTTAGGTAATTATTGAACTCGCAGCTGGCTGGGCACAGATAAGGAGCAAGCCAGGCTGGAGTGTTGATTGGGGTGGGTTGTCTGTTGCGAACTGTCCAAGACTAATTCTGCTTTCTCAATCAATAATGGCTGCGTGGAAAGAGAGGTTTATTATTTTTATTATTTTACTGTTCTGAATATTAAAAGTGATAATTTCTGTAGGCCTACTTACTGTATTATTATTTTATCTAATATTATACATACATTTAAAATCTAATAAATATACATATCAATTATAATCTGTCTGGTCTGTGTGTGTGTTTATCATCGGCTCAGATAGGGGTGACTTTCGGCGCAATAAAAATTCATCCCTCTCCAGGGGAAATTCGACGCAAATAAAAGCTGATTACTCTCAAAAATAAAACTGTAACCTGTTCTATTGTGTTAGTTTATTGTTTTGGTTAAAATAACGTGCCACTGTAACCTTCTCCTTTCCCTAAATTGAGAATTTAACATTGAGGCGGGATATTAATTCGCCAAGATGGGATTTGCGTCCAGTTTCCCCCCCTGTCTCCATCGGCTATACAATCAAACCCATCTCCATGAAATCTTGATTACTATAGCTTGTTAGAAAGGTCTCGCCCAAACTCGTTGCAAAGTAATACTCAGAGCCGTCTGAAGTTCCCCCATCCGCCGCTAGAGGGCGAATTGTCCGATAGTGAAAACCTGATCTCATTTGGTTGTTTTTAATGCTTTGGTAGCTATCTACTACACCATAGGCTGTATCTTTACGGAGTCGCAGTGTCTTCTACAATTCCACAGTCTACCGCTAGAGGGCAAAATGTCTGGAAGTGAACATATTCTTCAACTTTGTTATTTAAAATCAGTTTGGACTGAAACTTCGTAGGCATCTACTACAGCATAGGCTGTATCTTTACGGAGTCACAGAATCGTCTACAGTTCCCCAGTCTACCGCTATTAGGGGATGAAATGTCTGAAAGAGGAAACCTACAATTTTGTTGTTTATGAATGCTTTTTTGCTGATACTTGGCACTTGGCAGAGGACTACTACACCATAGTCTTCGTGTTTGGGGAGGACGCTAACCAGTGCAGATTTATGCAGTCTGCCACTAGGGGGCGAAATGTCTGAAATTAAAACCTTCCATTTTAATACGATAGAGTTGCTGCAGTGACCTACTGCACTATAGGTTATGTTTGCGAGGACGCTAACCACTACTCTGCAGTTATACAGTTTTCCACTAAGGGGAAAATATTACACAGAGTTTAAACCTTTTCCCATTTTATTATTTGTAATCCATTGGAGGTGTTACTTGGAAGGTATCTACTACAACATAAAGCCTTATGTTTATTATTGTATGTAGCTGCAACTAAAACGGGATCAGTCTGTTAGTCTTATGTAAAGTTTTGTTAAGTTAATTAATTAAGTTATTTATGTTTGATATTGTCCATTGATTGATTGGCTGTATAGAAGCTTTTGAACTAGAAAGCCGTGGCCGTTAACCTTTTTCCATATGTGTACTATTTTGTAATTCGTTGGAAATGATACTTGGTAGGCATTTACTATATACAACAAGACTTATGTTGTACGTAGTAGTATGTAGTAAAATAGCTTCAGTACTTTTGTTTGAGAGAACACTCAATCATGTGACGTTTTGTTAAGTTAAGTTAATTAATTAATTACAGAATTATGTGTTATTATGTTATTATGGTGAATAGGCTTGTGAACTAGAAAGACGTGGCCCGAAGGGCCACTGGCTTTCTAGTATATTTAATAAAGATATATATTACATTATTTTGAGTCAATATACACAATATTTTCAACATAATTCAGTATTATGCACGTCCTTTAACGATTTCAATAATTTCCTCGTCTTTTCGGATGGAAGCAACTGTAGTAGATAATCATAAAGGTGATCCCAATCGGAAGAGCGATCATAACGCAGATAAACATATGGGTCTTGTACTGTATCGCTTTATCAGACCACATAAACCATATTATTATCAATATGAGATTCTCAATAAACATTATTAAATAAAAATAAACTATTCTGTGCTTAGTTGAACCTTCTTTTACGTTAAACCAACAAAATAGTTGCACAAATCCAATCGCAGCATCGAAAAAAAATTCCAAAACGCCGGTACACAAAGTCGGCTTCCAGGGTTTATTGCGTTTATTGGGGCGTTTACTGCGGTGTTCCGGATCACTTACATAAGAGGAACAATACTTCGTGTCATCAGAAACAACCCACACTGTCATAACAACCCAGTGGAAACCGACAATCAAGAAAACTCCATAGCCGAACGTTGAAAAAAGTAGAGAAAAAACCAGAACCCTAGAGGAGATAGCGAATACTTGCCAGAAGAATAGTAGAACGATGCCGACATACCCTAGTTCGACTTTACCGGGTATAGAAACACGAACGGCGCGGTGATAATTCGCGAGAGATAGCGAAATAAAACAAAAGGAAACAACAGCTGATGCGGTGGTGGCTTCATCAACATGGGAGATCTTTTGCGAAAACTTTATGTACATCTGTAGCAAAGACAACGGGGCGGCCTCCAAAAATGATTGGAACATTTGTAACATCGCCACGTCCTGAAAATAAATTAAAGACCGAACCTCCATCCATTTGCTATCGCATACCCCAGACCTGGAACGCACTCCGTAGTACATTACCTTTACGTGACGCCAAACAACGCCCAACTGACAAACGTGCAATAAAATAATAAACATCATATACCATTTTGCAACGGAGTGGGAACGGAACCGCGCGTACAATACGTCACGTGGTTGGCTCTGCGTAATGCGACCCAAAATTGATGGTTTTCCATCTTTATCTAGTTGGTTATTAGATGGTGTAAGTTTTTGGTCCTGGCGAAACCAATAGAAACTGACAGATTGCACCAAAAGGGAAGAAGTATATATTAGTGAGCAAGTTATAGCGAAGTATAAATAATGTCTGCCATATAGGTACGCAAACGCTAAATATAAGTCAACGCAAACATGAAGAATGTATAACAAAATAGAACAAAGATTTAATAATAAATCAGGTACTGTGTAAGCGACGTGTGATACTCGACTGTGCGCATGCGGCTTCCTAATTGGACGAGAATTCCTGTCCTCTCCAGCATCAACTAGTACATTCTGCTCCGCCATTGGCTGACTGATATTATTTTGTATCTCAACGACTGTAGTAGATGTATGATTGTTCAGCTGCTCCAAAGTTTCATTTTCAGTAATGCCCCGAGTCACTGAATTGATATTGTCTTGTTGAGGGAATTCTAGAACATTATAGAAACTGACTCGCTCGTTCTTGTCGCATTTTAAATAATATTCCAGGAGGTAATGTTTGCGATATGGGCGACTTGGAAGTGTTTTCATTCCATACCTTACATTAATAGACATCCTGTGCTTTGTGTTCAAGGTTCATGAGCGACTGAATATTGTTACATTATTGGTTACTAGTAAATAATTTATGTATAGACATAACATTGTAATATGGCGACTCTAGTAGAATTTAGTACATTGAAGATTGAATGGGTACTAGTGCAGATCCACCAAACTTTTTATATATTACTATAGTATTTGCTATTTTTTTCAAATGTTATCGGGGATTAAACGTCCGGAAGATAACGCATTGTACCTTGTAAGGGAGAATATAGTAAATGTTTTGAGAGCTTTATCATCAATAGGTAATTATTTATAACATATGGCAAGATCGCAATGCGGGTAATATCTTGAAAATAAATGAGGTTCGTGGGCTAAACTGAGCGACAACTTTTTGTAATTTTATCATAATAGGAAAAAAATATCCCAAAAATTAAACATTATACATAATCAACTGACTAAGATGTGACTAAATAATATGTGGAAATGACCATAAAGTGCAGATGGGAGTTCCTACTCCGCATTTCATTATAAGTTTATCTGTACGGAATAGGCTAACATGTAAAATGCGATCGTTTTTTTGAGGTTATAATTTCCTTGGGACATAATTGGGATCATTTATCATAATTATATTACTTACGAAAATCACACAAAACATTTACTATCTAGTTGACTTCCTTACATGGCTCAGTGAAGAAATGTCATAATATATATGTTACTTTATGTAGGTAATACAACAAGGATTAAAATGTACAAAACTACATATAAATATAATTAACTAGCTAATAATAACGCTAGCTAGCGAAAGGTTCCAGAATTACAACGTTGTAATTGTTTAATTCCATGACCCCAACGTTCTACCTGACTAGTTACCGGTACTTACGTGACTGGCTGTTTTCCGACGGTTTCCATAGGAATGATATTGGGCCGATGCATTGGGCCGGGTAGCAGTCCGACTTGTAGAGGATTGTCCTCCCGTAACGCTGGCCTTGTACGAATGTCTGCGAGTGGACCGGCAGACAAACACTCGACGATGTCAGTCTACTCAACGTATCGACAATGTCGTTGTGAGCTCCGGTTAACTCTAACGTTCTATAATACGACATATCCTGTAAAAAATATAGTTAAATTCCAATTAAGAAACTCTTCAACTCTTCCACGAAAAATTACATTCGGAGAAAAAAAAGTACGATATTGTGATATTGAAATCATTATTAATGTTCTACTTTGTGCGACAACCACACAGAAACGGAAACATCCCGCAGAGAAACTGCATAGCTGTGGTATCCAATATTTTGGTCTTTGGTGTAAAATAATTCCAATATTTTCGTTATTCGCGTTATTTACCAACATTTTCTCTACGTTTAAATGGATAACAAAAGGGTAGGAATATCCTATAGCATAGAGCTACTTTACAGCTACTTTACAGTTTGAGTTACTTTACAGTTACTTTACATCAAGTTTTGCACTTCCCCTGATAATGAATTAGTGACTTACCATAGCAACTGAGTAGTTGGATAACGATCGATATATAGAGCGGATACCTTTATCTGTTGGTTTATAAGGAAGTTTAAACCCCCATTGTTTAGTCATGTGGAACCGTTTGGAGTGCCAAATATGTGTCTCCATCCAACGGCCATTCCGTTCCCGCCTGCGATTATAAATAGAATTCAGCAACAATAGTAGCCGATCTAACATACTAACTAACTAACCTCCTATAGTCGGAGACCCGATCTAACACACTAACTAACTAACCTCCTATAGTCGGAGACCCGATCTAACATACTAACTAACTAACCTCCTATAGTCGGAGACCCGATCTAACATACTAACTAACTAACCTCCTATAGTCGGAGACCCGATCTAACATACTAACTAACTAACTAACCTCCTATAGTCGGATACCCGATCTAACATACTAACTAACTAACCTCCTATAGTCGGAGACCCGATCTAACATACTAACTAACTAACCTCCTATAATCGGAGACCCGATCTAACATACTACTAACTAACCTTCTATAATCGGAGACCCGATCTAACATACTAACTAACTAACCTCCTATAATCGGAGACCCGATCTAACATACTAACTAACTAACCTCCTATAATCGGAGACCCGATCTAACATACTAACTAACTAACCTCCTATAATCTGAGACCCGATCTAACATACTAACTAACTAACTTCCTATAATCGGAGACCCGATCTAACATACTAACTAACTAACCTCCTATAATCGGAGACCCGATCTAACACTAACATACTAACTAACTAACCTCCTATAGTCGGAGACCCGATCTAACATACTAACTAACTAACCTCCTATAGTCGGAGACCCGATCTAACATACTAACTAACTAACCTCCTATAGTCGAAGACCCGATCTAACATACTAACTAACTAACCTCCTATAATCGGAGACCCGATCTAACATACTAACTAACTAACCTCCTATAATCGGAGACCCGATCTAACATACTAACTAACTAACCTCCTATAATCGGAGACCCGATCTAACATACTAACTAACTAACCTCCTATAATCGGAGACCTGATCTAACATACTAACTAACTAACCTCCTATAATCGGAGACCCGATCTAACATACTAACTAACTAACCTCCTATAATCGGAGACCCGATCTAACATACTAACTAACTAACCTCCTATAATCGGAGACCCGATCTAACATACTAACTAACTAACCTCCTATAGTCGGAGACCCGATCTAACATACTAACTAACTAACCTCCTATAATCGGAGACCCGATCTAACATACTAACTAACTAACCTCCTATAGTCGAAGACCCGATCTAACATACTAACTAACTAATCTCCTATAATCGGAGACCCGATCTAACATACTAACTAACTAACCTCCTATAATCGGAGACCCGATCTAACATACTAACTAACTAACCTCCTATAATCGGAGACCCGATCTAACATACTAATTAACTAACCTCCTATAGTCGGAGACCCGATCTAACATACTAACTAACTAACCTCCTATAGTCGGAGACCCGATCTAACATACTAACTAACTAACCTCCTATAGTCGAAGACCCGATCTAACATACTAACTAACTAACCTCCTATAATCGGAGACCCGATCTAACATACTAACTAACTAACCTCCTATAATCGGAGACCCGATCTAACATACTAACTAACTAACTAACCTCCTATAATCGGAGACCCGATCTAACATACTAACTAACTAACCTCCTATAATCGGAGACCCGATCTAACATACTAACTAACTAACAACCTCCTATAATCGGAGACCCGATCTAACATACTAACTAACTAACCTCCTATAATCGGAGACCCGATCTAACATACTAACTAACTAACCTCCTATAATCGGAGACCCGATCTAACATACTAACTAACTAACCTCCTATAATCGGAGACCCGATCTAACATACTAACTAACTAACCTCCTATAGTCGGAGACCCGATCTAACATACTAACTAACTAACCTCCTATAATCGGAGACCTGATCTAACATACTAACTAACTAACCTCCTATAGTCGGAGACCCGATCTAACATACTAACTAACTAACCTCCTATAATCGGAGACCCGATCTAACATACTAACTAACTAACCTCCTATAATCGGAGACCCGATCTAACATACTAACTAACTAACCTCCTATAATCGGAGACCCGATCTAACATACTAACTAACTAACCTCCTATAGTCGGAGACCCGATCTAACATACTAACTAACTAACCTCCTATAATCGGAGACCCGATCTAACATACTAACTAACTAACCTCCTATAGTCGAAGACCCGATCTAACATACTAACTAACTAATCTCCTATAATCGGAGACCCGATCTAACATACTAACTAACTAACCTCCTATAATCGGAGACCCGATCTAACATACTAACTAACTAACCTCCTATAATCGGAGACCCGATCTAACATACTAACTAACTAACCTCCTATAGTCGGAGACCCGATCTAACATACTAACTAACTAACCTCCTATAGTCGGAGACCCGATCTAACATACTAACTAACTAACCTCCTATAGTCGGAGACCCGATCTAACATACTAACTAACTAACCTCCTATAATCGGAGACCCGATCTAACATACTAACTAACTAACCTCCTATAATCGGAGACCCGATCTAACATACTAACTAACTAACTAACCTCCTATAATCGGAGACCCGATCTAACATACTAACTAACTAACCTCCTATAATCGGAGACCCGATCTAACATACTAACTAACTAACTAACCTCCTATAATCGGAGACCCGATCTAACATACTAACTAACTAACCTCCTATAATCGGAGACCTGATCTAACATACTAACTAACTAACCTTCTATAATCGAAGACCCGATCTAACATACTAACTAACTAACCTCCTATAATCGGAGACCCGATCTAACATACTAACTAACTAACCTCCTATAGTCGGAGACCCGATCTAACATACTAACTAACTAACCTCCTATAATCGGAGACCTGATCTAACATACTAACTAACTAACCTCCTATAGTCGGAGACCCGATCTAACATACTAACTAACTAACCTCCTATAATCGGAGACCCGATCTAACATACTAACTAACTAACCTCCTATAATCGGAGACCCGATCTAACATACTAATTAACTAACCTCCTATAGTCGGAGACCCGATCTAACATACTAACTAACTAACCTCCTATAGTCGGAGACCCGATCTAACATACTAACTAACTAACCTCCTATAGTCGAAGACCCGATCTAACATACTAACTAACTAACCTCCTATAATCGGAGACCCGATCTAACATACTAACTAACTAACCTCCTATAATCGGAGACCCGATCTAACATACTAACTAACTAACTAACCTCCTATAATCGGAGACCCGATCTAACATACTAACTAACTAACCTCCTATAATCGGAGACCCGATCTAACATACTAACTAACTAACTAACCTCCTATAATCGGAGACCCGATCTAACATACTAACTAACTAACCTCCTATAATCGGAGACCTGATCTAACATACTAACTAACTAACCTTCTATAATCGAAGACCCGATCTAACATACTAACTAACTAACCTCCTATAATCGGAGACCCGATCTAACATACTAACTAACTAACCTCCTATAGTCGGAGACCCGATCTAACATACTAACTAACTAACCTCCTATAATCGGAGACCTGATCTAACATACTAACTAACTAACCTTCTATAGTCGGAGACCCGATCTAACATACTAACTAACCTCCTATAATCGGAGACCCGATCTAACATACTAACTAACCTCCTATAATCGGATACCCGATCTAACATACTAACTAACCTCCTATAATCGGAGACCCGATCTAACATACTAACTAACCTCCTATAATCGGAGACCCGATCTCACATACTAACTAACCTCCTATAATCGGAGACCCGATCTAACATACTAACTAACTAACCTCCTATAATCGGAGACCTGATCTAACATACTAACTAACTAACCTCCTATAGAGGAGACCCGATCTAACATACTAACTAACTAACCTCCTATAGAGGAGACCCGATCTAACATACTAACTAACTAACCTCCTATAATCGGAGACCCGATCTAACATACTAACTAACTAACCTCCTATAGTCGGAGACCCGATCTAACATACTAACTAACTAACCTCCTATAATCGGAGACCCGATCTAACATACTAACTAACTAACCTCCTATAGTCGAAGACCCGATCTAACATACTAACTAACTAACCTCCTATAATCGGAGACCCGATCTAACATACTAACTAACTAACCTCCTATAATCGGAGACCCGATCTAACATACTAACTAACTAACCTCCTATAATCGGAGACCCGATCTAACATACTAACTAACTAACCTCCTATAGTCGGAGACCCGATCTAACATACTAACTAACTAACCTCCTATAGTCGGAGACCCGATCTAACATACTAACTAACTAACCTCCTATAGTCGAAGACCCGATCTAACATACTAACTAACTAACCTCCTATAATCGGAGACCCGATCTAACATACTAACTAACTAACCTCCTATAATCGGAGACCCGATCTAACATACTAACTAACTAACTAACCTCCTATAATCGGAGACCCGATCTAACATACTAACTAACTAACCTCCTATAATCGGAGATCCGATCTAACATACTAACTAACCTCCTATAATCGGAGACCCGATCTAACATACTAACTAACCTCCTATAATCGGAGACCCGATCTCACATACTAACTAACCTCCTATAATCGGAGACCCGATCTAACATACTAACTAACTAACCTCCTATAATCGGAGACCTGATCTAACATACTAACTAACTAACCTCCTATAGAGGAGACCCGATCTAACATACTAACTAACTAACCTCCTATAGAGGAGACCCGATCTAACATACTAACTAACTAACCTCCTATAATCGGAGACCCGATCTAACATACTAACTAACTAACCTCCTATAGTCGGAGACCCGATCTAACATACTAACTAACTAACCTCCTATAATCGGAGACCCGATCTAACATACTAACTAACTAACCTCCTATAGTCGAAGACCCGATCTAACATACTAACTAACTAACCTCCTATAATCGGAGACCCGATCTAACATACTAACTAACTAACCTCCTATAATCGGAGACCCGATCTAACATACTAACTAACTAACCTCCTATAATCGGAGACCCGATCTAACATACTAACTAACTAACCTCCTATAGTCGGAGACCCGATCTAACATACTAACTAACTAACCTCCTATAGTCGGAGACCCGATCTAACATACTAACTAACTAACCTCCTATAGTCGAAGACCCGATCTAACATACTAACTAACTAACCTCCTATAATCGGAGACCCGATCTAACATACTAACTAACTAACCTCCTATAATCGGAGACCCGATCTAACATACTAACTAACTAACTAACCTCCTATAATCGGAGACCCGATCTAACATACTAACTAACTAACCTCCTATAATCGGAGATCCGATCTAACATACTAACTAACTAACCTCCTATAATCGGAGACCCGATCTAACATACTAACTAACTAACCTCCTATAATCGGAGACCTGATCTAACATACTAACTAACTAACCTTCTATAATCGAAGACCCGATCTAACATACTAACTAACTAACCTCCTATAATCGGAGACCCGATCTAACATACTAACTAACTAACCTCCTATAGTCGGAGACCCGATCTAACATACTAACTAACTAACCTCCTATAATCGGAGACCCGATCTAACATACTAACTAACTAACCTCCTATAATCGGAGACCCGATCTAACATACTAACTAACTAACCTCCTATAATCTGAGACCCGATCTAACATACTAACTAACTAACCTCCTATAATCGGAGACCCGATCTAACATACTAACTAACTAACCTTCTATAGTCGGAGACCCGATCTAACATACTAACTAACATCCTATAATCGGAGACCCGATCTAACATACTAACTAACCTCCTATAATCGGAGACCCGATCTAACATACTAACTAACCTCCTATAATCGGAGACCCGATCTAACATACTAACTAACCTCCTATAATCGGAGACCCGATCTCACATACTAACTAACCTCCTATAATCGGAGACCCGATCTAACATACTAACTAACTAACCTCCTATAATCGGAGACCTGATCTAACATACTAACTAACTAACCTCCTATAGAGGAGACCCGATCTAACATACTAACTAACTAACCTCCTATAGAGGAGACCCGATCTAACATACTAACTAACTAACCTCCTATAGTCGGAGACCCGATCTAACATACTAACTAACTAACCTCCTATAATCGGAGACCCGATCTAACATACTAACTAACTAACCTCCTATAATCGGAGACCCGATCTAACATACTAACTAACTAACCTCCTATAATCGGAGACCCGATCTAACATACTAACTAACTAACCTCCTATAGAGGAGACCCGATCTAACATACTAACTAACTAACCTCCTATAGTCGGAGACCCGATCTAACATACTAACTAACTAACCTCCTATAATCGGAGACCCGATCTAACATACTAACTAACTAACCTCCTATAATCGGAGACCCGATCTCACATACTAACTAACCTTCTATAGTCGAAGACCCGATCTAACATACTAACTAACTAACCTCCTATAATCGGAGACCCGATCTAACATACTAACTAACTAACCTCCTATAATCGGAGACCCGATCTAACATACTAACTAACTAACCTCCTATAGTCGGAGACCCGATCTAACACACTAACTAACTAACCTCCTATAATCGGAGACCCGATCTCACATACTAACTAACCTTCTATAGTCGAAGACCCGATCTAACATACTAACTAACTAACCTCCTATAGTCGGAGACCCGATCTCACATACTAACTAACCTCCTATAATCGGAGACCCGATCTAACATACTAACTAACTAATCTCCTATAATCGGAGACCTGATCTAACATACTAACTAACTAACCTTCTATAATCGGAGACCCGATCTAACATACTAACTAACTAACCTCCTATAATCGGAGACCCGATCTAACATACTAACTAACTAACCTCCTATAATCGGAGACCCGATCTAACATACTAACTAACTAACCTCCTATAGAGGAGACCCGATCTAACATACTAACTAACTAACCTCCTATAGTCGGAGACCCGATCTAACATACTAACTAACTAACCTCCTATAATCGGAGACCCGATCTAACATACTAACTAACTAACCTCCTATAATCGGAGACCCGATCTAACATACTAACTAACTAACCTCCTATAATCGGAGACCCGATCTAACATACTAACTAACTAACCTCCTATAATCGGAGACCCGATCTAACATACTAACTAACTAACCTCCTATAATCGGAAACCCGATCTAACATACTAACTAACTAACCTCCTATAATCGGAGACCCGATCTAACATACTAACTAACTAACTAACCTCCTATAGTCGGAGACCCGATCTAACATACTAACTAACTAACCTCCTATAATCGGAGACCCGATCTAACATACTAACTAACTAACCTCCTATAATCGGAGACCCGATCTAACATACTAACTAACTAACCTCCTATAATCGGAGACCCGATCTAACATACTAACTAACTAACTAACCTCCTATAGAGGAGACCCGATCTAACATACTAACTAACTAACCTCCTATAATCGGAGACCCGATCTAACATACTAACTAACTAACCTCCTATAATCGGAGACCCGATCTAACATACTAACTAACTAACCTCCTATAATCGGAGACCCGATCTAACATACTAACTAACTAACCTCCTATAGAGGAGACCCGATCTAACATACTAACTAACTAACCTCCTATAGTCGGAGACCCGATCTAACATACTAACTAACTAACCTCCTATAATCGGAGACCCGATCTAACATACTAACTAACTAACCTCCTATAATCGGAGACCCGATCTAACATACTAACTAACTAACCTCCTATAATCGGAGACCCGATCTAACATACTAACTAACTAACCTCCTATAATCGGAGACCCGATCTAACATACTAACTAACTAACCTCCTATAATCGGAGACCCGATCTAACATACTAACTAACTAACCTCCTATAATCGGAGACCCGATCTAACATACTAACTAATTAACCTCCTATAGTCGGAGACCCGATCTAACATACTAACTAACTAACCTCCTATAATCGGAGACCCGATCTAACATACTAACTAACTAACCTCCTATAATCGGAGACCCGATCTAACATACTAACTAACTACCTCCTATAATCGGAGACCCGATCTAACATACTAACTAACTAACTAACCTCCTATAGAGGAGACCCGATCTAACATACTAACTAACTAACCTCCTATAATCGGAGACCCGATCTAACATACTAACTAACTAACCTCCTATAGTCGGAGACCTGATCTAACATACTAACTAACTAACCTCCTATAGTCGGAGACCCGATCTAACATACTAACTAACTAACCTCCTATAGTCGGAGACCCGATCTAACATACTAACTAACTAACCTCCTATAGTCGGAGACCCGATCTAACATACTAACTAACTAACCTCCTATAATCGGAGACCCGATCTAACATACTAACTAACTAACCTCCTATAATCGGAGACCCGATCTAACATACTAACTAACTAACCTCCTATAGAGGAGACCCGATCTAACATACTAACTAACTAACCTCCTATAATCGGAGACCCGATCTAACATACTAACTAACTAACCTCCTATAATCGGAGACCCGATCTAACATACTAACTAACTAACCTCCTATAATCGGAGACCCGATCTAACATACTAACTAACTAACCTCCTATAATCGGAGACCCGATCTAACATACTAACTAACTAACCTCCTATAATCGGAAACCCGATCTAACATACTAACTAACTAACCTCCTATAATCGGAGACCCGATCTAACATACTAACTAACTAACTAACCTCCTATAGTCGGAGACCCGATCTAACATACTAACTAACTAACCTCCTATAATCGGAGACCCGATCTAACATACTAACTAACTAACCTCCTATAATCGGAGACCCGATCTAACATACTAACTAACTAACCTCCTATAATCGGAGACCCGATCTAACATACTAACTAACTAACTAACCTCCTATAGAGGAGACCCGATCTAACATACTAACTAACTAACCTCCTATAATCGGAGACCCGATCTAACATACTAACTAACTAACCTCCTATAATCGGAGACCCGATCTAACATACTAACTAACTAACCTCCTATAATCGGAGACCCGATCTAACATACTAACTAACTAACCTCCTATAGAGGAGACCCGATCTAACATACTAACTAACTAACCTCCTATAGTCGGAGACCCGATCTAACATACTAACTAACTAACCTCCTATAATCGGAGACCCGATCTAACATACTAACTAACTAACCTCCTATAATCGGAGACCCGATCTAACATACTAACTAACTAACCTCCTATAATCGGAGACCCGATCTAACATACTAACTAACTAACCTCCTATAATCGGAGACCCGATCTAACATACTAACTAACTAACCTCCTATAATCGGAAACCCGATCTAACATACTAACTAACTAACCTCCTATAATCGGAGACCCGATCTAACATACTAACTAATTAACCTCCTATAGTCGGAGACCCGATCTAACATACTAACTAACTAACCTCCTATAATCGGAGACCCGATCTAACATACTAACTAACTAACCTCCTATAATCGGAGACCCGATCTAACATACTAACTAACTACCTCCTATAATCGGAGACCCGATCTAACATACTAACTAACTAACTAACCTCCTATAGAGGAGACCCGATCTAACATACTAACTAACTAACCTCCTATAATCGGAGACCCGATCTAACATACTAACTAACTAACCTCCTATAGTCGGAGACCTGATCTAACATACTAACTAACTAACCTCCTATAGTCGGAGACCCGATCTAACATACTAACTAACTAACCTCCTATAGTCGGAGACCCGATCTAACATACTAACTAACTAACCTCCTATAGTCGGAGACCCGATCTAACATACTAACTAACTAACCTCCTATAATCGGAGACCCGATCTAACATACTAACTAACTAACCTCCTATAATCGGAGACCCGATCTAACATACTAACTAACTAACCTCCTATAGAGGAGACCCGATCTAACATACTAACTAACTAACCTCCTATAATCGGAGACCCGATCTAACATACTAACTAACTAACCTCATATAATCGGAGACCCGATCTAACATACTAACTAACTAACCTCCTATAATCGGAGACCCGATCTAACATACTAACTAACTAACCTCCTATAATCGGAGACCCGATCTAACATACTAACTAACTAACCTCCTATAATCGGAAACCCGATCTAACATACTAACTAACTAACCTCCTATAATCGGAGACCCGATCTAACATACTAACTAACTAACTAACTAACCTCCTATAGTCGGAGACCCGATCTAACATACTAACTAACTAACCTCCTATAATCGGAGACCCGATCTAACATACTAACTAACTAACCTCCTATAATCGGAGACCCGATCTAACATACTAACTAACTAACCTCCTATAATCGGAGACCCGATCTAACATACTAACTAACTAACTAACCTCCTATAGAGGAGACCCGATCTAACATACTAACTAACTAACCTCCTATAATCGGAGACCCGATCTAACATACTAACTAACTAACCTCTTATAATCGGAGACCCGATCTAACATACTAACTAACTAACCTCCTATAATCGGAGACCCGATCTAACATACTAACTAACTAACCTCCTATAGTCGGAGACCCGATCTAACATACTAACTAACTAACCTCCTATAATCGGAGACCCGATCTAACATACTAACTAACTAACCTCCTATAATCGGAGACCCGATCTAACATACTGACTAACTAACCTCCTATAATCGGAGACCCGATCTAACATACTAACTAACTAACCTCCTATAATCGGAGACCCGATCTAACATACTAACTAACTAACCTCCTATAATCGGAAACCCGATCTAACATACTAACTAACTAACCTCCTATAATCGGAGACCCGATCTAACATACTAACTAACTAACCTCCTATAGTCGGAGACCCGATCTAACATACTAACTAACTAACCTCCTATAATCGGAGACCCGATCTAACATACTAACTAACTAACCTCCTATAATCGGAGACCCGATCTAACATACTAACTAACTAACCTCCTATAATCGGAGACCCGATCTAACATACTAACTAACTAACTAACCTCCTATAGAGGAGACCCGATCTAACATACTAACTAACTAACCTCCTATAATCGGAGACCCGATCTAACATACTAACTAACTAACCTCCTATAGTCGGAGACCTGATCTAACATACTAACTAACTAACCTCCTATAGTCGGAGACCCGATCTAACATACTAACTAACTAACCTCCTATAGTCGGAGACCCGATCTAACATACTAACTAACTAACCTCCTATAGTCGGAGACCCGATCTAACATACTAACTAACTAACCTCCTATAATCGGAGACCCGATCTAACATACTAACTAACTAACCTCCTATAATCGGAGACCCGATCTAACATACTAACTAACTAACCTCCTATAGAGGAGACCCGATCTAACATACTAACTAACTAACCTCCTATAATCGGAGACCCGATCTAACATACTAACAAATTAACCTCCTATAGTCGGAGACCTGATCTAACATACTAACTAACTAACCTCCTATAGTCGGAGACCCGATCTAACATACTAACTAACTAACCTCCTATAGTCGGAGACCCGATCTAACATACTAACTAACTAACCTCCTATAGTCGGAGACCCGATCTAACATACTAACTAATTAACCTCCTATAGTCGGAGACCCGATCTAACATACTAACTAACCTCCTATAATCGGAGACCCGATCTAACATACTAACTAACTAACCTCCTATAATCGGAGACCCGATCTAACATACTAACTAACTAACCTCCTATAGAGGAGACCCTATCTAACATACTAACTAACTAACCTCCTATAATCGGAGACCCGATCTAACATACTAACTAACCTCCTATAATCGGAGACCCGATCTAACATACTAACTAACTAACCTCCTATAATCGGAGACCCGATCTAACATACTAACTAACTAACCTCCTATAATCGGAGACCCGATCTAACATACTAACTAACTAACCTCCTATAGTCGGAGACCCGATCTAACATACTAACTAACTAACCTCCTATAATCGGAGACCCGATCTAACATACTAACTAAGAACTAACTAACCTCCTATAGTCGGAGACCCGATCTAACATACTAACTAACCAACCTCCTATAATCGGAGACCCGATCTAACATACTAACTAACTAACCTTCTATAATCGGAGACCCGATCTAACATACTAACTAACCTCCTATATTCGGAGACCCGATCTAACATACTAACTAACCTCCTATAATCGGAGACCCGATCTAACATACTAACTAACTAACCTCCTATAATCGGAGACCCGATCTAACATACTAACTAACTAACCTCCTATAGTCGGAGACCCGATCTAACATACTAACTAACCTCCTATAGTCGGAGACCCGATCTAACATACTAACTAACTAACCTCCTATAGTCGGAGACCCGATCTAACATACTAACTAACTAACCTCCTATAGTCGGAGACCCGATCTAACATACTAACTAACTAACCTCCTATAGTCGGAGACCCGATCTAACATACTAACTAACCTCCTATAATCGGAGACCCGATCTAACATACTAACTAACTAACCTTCTATAGAGGAGACCCTATCTAACATACTAACTAACTAACTAACCTCCTATAATCGGAGACCCGATCTAACATACTAACTAACCTCCTATAATCGGAGTCCCGATCTAACATACTAACTAACTAACCTCCTATAATCGGAGACCCGATCTAACATACTAACTAACTAACCTCCTATAATCGGAGACCCGATCTAACATACTAACTAACTAACCTCCTATAATCGGAGACCCGATCTAACATACTAACTAACTAACCTCCTATAATCGGAGACCCGATCTAACATACTAACTAACTAACCTCCTATAGAGGAGACCCGATCTAACATACTAACTAACTAACCTCCTATAGTCGGAGACCCGATCTAACATACTAACTAACTAACCTCCTATAATCGGAGACCCGATCTAACATACTAACTAACTAACCTCCTATAATCGGAGACCCGATCTAACATACTAACTAACTAACCTCCTATAGAGGAGACCCGATCTAACATACTAACTAACTAACCTCCTATAGTCGGAGACCCGATCTAACATACTAACTAACTAACCTCCTATAATCGGAGACCCGATCTAACATACTAACTAACTAACCTCCTATAATCGGAGACCCGATCTAACATACTAACTAATTAACCTCCTATAGTCGGAGACCCGATCTAAAATACTAACTAACTAACCTCCTATAATCGGAGACCCGATCTAACATACTAACTAACTAACCTCCTATAATCGGAGACCCGATCTAACATACTAACTAACTACCTCCTATAATCGGAGACCCGATCTAACATACTAACTAACTAACTAACCTCCTATAGAGGAGACCCGATCTAACATACTAACTAACTAACCTCCTATAATCGGAGACCCGATCTAACATACTAACTAACTAACCTCCTATAGTCGGAGACCTGATCTAACATACTAACTAACTAACCTCCTATAGTCGGAGACCCGATCTAACATACTAACTAACTAACCTCCTATAGTCGGAGACCCGATCTAACATACTAACTAACTAACCTCCTATAGTCGGAGACCCGATCTAACATACTAACTAACTAACCTCCTATAATCGGAGACCCGATCTAACATACTAACTAACTAACCTCCTATAATCGGAGACCCGATCTAACATACTAACTAACTAACCTCCTATAGAGGAGACCCGATCTAACATACTAACTAACTAACCTCCTATAATCGGAGACCCGATCTAACATACTAACTAACTAACCTCCTATAATCGGAGACCCGATCTAACATACTAACTAACTAACCTCCTATAATCGGAGACCCGATCTAACATACTAACTAACTAACCTCCTATAATCGGAGACCCGATCTAACATACTAACTAACTAACCTCCTATAATCGGAAACCCGATCTAACATACTAACTAACTAACCTCCTATAATCGGAGACCCGATCTAACATACTAACTAACTAACTAACTAACCTCCTATAGTCGGAGACCCGATCTAACATACTAACTAACTAACCTCCTATAATCGGAGACCCGATCTAACATACTAACTAACTAACCTCCTATAATCGGAGACCCGATCTAACATACTAACTAACTAACCTCCTATAATCGGAGACCCGATCTAACATACTAACTAACTAACTAACCTCCTATAGAGGAGACCCGATCTAACATACTAACTAACTAACCTCCTATAATCGGAGACCCGATCTAACATACTAACTAACTAACCTCTTATAATCGGAGACCCGATCTAACATACTAACTAACTAACCTCCTATAATCGGAGACCCGATCTAACATAATTTAATTTTTAATTTAATTTAATTTCGTACACCAAATATACAGATGGGTACACAAAGCACAATAGGTTAATAATACAAGCACTATTATAAAATAATATGATATGTCTAAGTACTGCAGATCTAAGAAGGTAATTAATTATGATGAGGATACACTATTTAAAATATTACTCAATTCCTGGCGGGTAAAGCCATCTACAATACCTCCGTTGTTTAGGCACCAAATAATTTCCCTACAAAAATTAACTCGCCACTTATCTGCGTTCAGTAACGGTACATAAGTAAGATTAGATACCGCACGAGATGTCAGCATTTCAAGATTAAATATGTTACACATGTTTCCTATTTCTCGTAAATTTCTCCCAGACCGGGTACGACAATCAACTAAACATATATTAGCAAGAAAACGAATGCACATTTTGTTAGACCTACGTAATGATAAACAAAATGAAACGAAGCGAGAGTAAAGCATAATACACGGGTGTTTAAACTGCACTAGGTTTTCAACAATATATCGATGAGAATTAAATGGTAATCCAAAAATCATTCTAACATTTACATTCCAGGTGCTAAAAATTCTTATACATGTTGGCGAAAGAAGGTTCCACAGGTTACTACCGTAGAAACTAGTGCAATAACTACGTTGTACATTGCAAAGCACAAACGGGTCCGAAAAATATAGTTCCTGCCTTAAGGCATTCAATTTGCCTATAAACTGCCCTCGTTTACGCACGATATCAGATTCCATTGAGTTTTTAAAGTCAAGAAGGTTACCGAGATGCAGCGCCTCCTTAACCCATGGAAGAGGCGAACCGTTCAACTTAATTGTCGCTAAAGGCTTAACCCAGACCCGCCCGAAAGCTATACACTTTGACTTGGACTTGTCCGGATTCGGATTCGTGCTGAATATTAACTTGTTTTCCGGTGCAAACTCTTCGCACAATTTAACCATATGCTGAAGGCCTACGATGGACGGACATAGCAAAAATAGGTCATCGGCATAACCAACCGCCCCAAAATATACAGACCCCACGAAGCAACCTACTTTGGAATTTCTTAATTTCCTAAACAGCTTATCAAGTAAGATACAGAATAAGATTGGCGAGGCAACAGACCCTTGGCGTACCCCATTGGACGATGTAAAAGACTCAGAATGCGTATTATTCCATCGCACTACACAAGATTGATTATTGTAGATAAATAACAGAGACCGGATGTAAAACGGAGAAAACCCCTTCTTTAAGAGCTCAAGGAACAGCTTGCACCATTCCACCATATCAAATGCTTTAGAAAGATCAAGCAAACAGCCAAACACTGGAGTTGCATTTCTGGAATAGAAACTAATTACCTCAGTTGCAGCCCAAGTACACTGAGTGGTACTAGATCCCCGTTGAAACCCAAACTGTAACTCATCTAATTTTAAACAATCAGCCTGTGCGAGTAGCATCACCCATTCAAACAATTTAATCAGGAGAGACGACAAAGCGATGGCCCTATAATTACCGGATACTGTATCATCGCCCAACTTATCCTTGATCAATGGAATGATAACACAATTCAAAAGAAATTGCGGAACGAATCCGTGAGTCAAAAAGGAATTAAATAGATTACTGAGATGAAAACAAAGTTCAGGAGGACCATGGATTAGACAGTCAGAATCAAAGCCAAAAGTCACATCTGTTTTAGAACTTTTTAGTCTGTGGAGACCCTCAGCAACTAAATCCGGAGAAACCCGAGGAACATCGTCCAGAGTACAATTTACCAACTTGGCATCAATTAGTGCCTTCAATGCTTCTAAATCTGAATTGTATGGCTGATTATACAAAGATGAATAGATTCCCGCAAATCGATCGGCGATAGACTGCGGGTCTGTACAACCATCGATCGATGAACTAACATTATTCGATGAGAAACGGAGATTCCTTATTTCCTTAAAGATGTCAGTATTATTCAACAAGCAGGCCTCAATTAATTTATCCCTTCGCACATTATCAGCTGAGCGTTTCACCCGGCGAACAGCATATTTATACTGAGCGCGAGAGACCCTTCGCATATGATATAAGTGGCTATTTTGTGATACATTAGGGCAACCCGCCGAGACCCACAAGGAATGCCAAAACATAGCATCATCTCTGAACGGTTTCACCCGTTCAGACCACCCGGGGATAATAGGATGATTAAAGGGGGATCCCCTACTTCCATTACTACGATGTAAAATATTACTGCTACACTGGTCAATAGCTTCCAATATATCTAAGGCATATTTCTCAGTAGATAACAAATGTTCTGGAACATTACAAAAAATATTATTACACTGAGTACACATAGGCAGCGGTTCTGCTAATGAATTCAATCTGATAGTTAATTGGTTAATAAATTCACGTTGCTGATCATTAGTGGAACGTTTATATTTTACATTACCTTCACCTATATTACTACCATTATCATTATCATTGCTATCGCATTGCACATTTGAAACATTTACTTTAAACTTAAGAAAAATTGGGGAATGAAATGACAAATTGACACCAGTATGAATAACACCTGAATCAAAAATATTTTCACAAAATTGTGAATTACTGAAAAAATGATCCAACGTTGAATGAAATGCTGAATTCTCTCTAAAACATGTATATGTATAGTCAACTGGGTAAGAATCCCAAAGGCGATCGAATTGAAATTCTTGTATCATTTGATTAATTAAACTACAGTGCATCGTAGTGCGGCAGAAGTCAGCATTAAAATCCCCTGTGAGCAGAATATTGCACTGATTAACTGATAAAATAATATCTTTAATATCGTTTATTGTCGTAAGTAAATCGTCGCTGATATTATTATCACGCGAGTCAACCGGAAAATAAGAATTGATAATAACCAATGGTTTATCATTTGGTAAATGTAAACGTATTGCTTGTAAACGCGTATTCTTCACATTTATTCTAGAAATGTATTTAGATAATTTATTTCGAAAAATATAACATAATCCACCTGATGGCCTGCCTGCACGGATTTCATTCACGGGATAAGTTGCAGGCTGTATTATGCACTGATAGTCGCTAAAAGCTGATTTTATTATATAACTATTCTCTCTTAGCACTAACTAACTAACTAACCTCCTATAGAGGAGACCCGATCTAACATACTAACTAACTAACCTCCTATAGTCGGAGACCCGATCTAACATACTAACTAACTAACCTCCTATAATCGGAGACCCGATCTAACATACTAACTAACTAACCTCCTATAATCGGAGACCCGATCTAACATACTGACTAACTAACCTCCTATAATCGGAGACCCGATCTAACATACTAACTAACTAACCTCCTATAATCGGAGACCCGATCTAACATACTAACTAACTAACCTCCTATAATCGGAAACCCGATCTAACATACTAACTAACTAACCTCCTATAATCGGAGACCCGATCTAACATACTAACTAACTAACCTCCTATAGTCGGAGACCCGATCTAACATACTAACTAACTAACCTCCTATAATCGGAGACCCGATCTAACATACTAACTAACTAACCTCCTATAATCGGAGACCCGATCTAACATACTAACTAACTAACCTCCTATAATCGGAGACCCGATCTAACATACTAACTAACTAACTAACCTCCTATAGTCGGAGACCTGATCTAACATACTAACTAACTAACCTCCTATAGTCGGAGACCCGATCTAACATACTAACTAACTAACCTCCTATAGTCGGAGACCCGATCTAACATACTAACTAACTAACCTCCTATAGTCGGAGACCCGATCTAACATACTAACTAATTAACCTCCTATAGTCGGAGACCCGATCTAACATACTAACTAACCTCCTATAATCGGAGACCCGATCTAACATACTAACTAACTAACCTCCTATAATCGGAGACCCGATCTAACATACTAACTAACTAACCTCCTATAGAGGAGACCCTATCTAACATACTAACTAACTAACCTCCTATAATCGGAGACCCGATCTAACATACTAACTAACCTCCTATAATCGGAGACCCGATCTAACATACTAACTAACTAACCTCCTATAATCGGAGACCCGATCTAACATACTAACTAACTAACCTCCTATAATCGGAGACCCGATCTAACATACTAACTAACTAACCTCCTATAGTCGGAGACCCGATCTAACATACTAACTAACTAACCTCCTATAATCGGAGACCCGATCTAACATACTAACTAAGAACTAACTAACCTCCTATAGTCGGAGACCCGATCTAACATACTAACTAACCAACCTCCTATAAACGGAGACCCGATCTAACATACTAACTAACTAACCTTCTATAATCGGAGACCCGATCTAACATACTAACTAACCTCCTATATTCGGAGACCCGATCTAACATACTAACTAACCTCCTATAATCGGAGACCCGATCTAACATACTAACTAACTAACCTCCTATAGTCTGAGACCCGATCTAACATACTAACTAACTAACCTCCTATAGTCGGAGACCCGATCTAACATACTAACTAACTAACCTCCTATAGTCGGAGACCCGATCTAACATACTAACTAACTAACCTCCTATAGTCGGAGACCCGATCTAACATACTAACTAACCTCCTATAATCGGAGACCCGATCTAACATACTAACTAACTAACCTCCTATAGAGGAGACCCTATCTAACATACTAACTAACTAACCTCCTATAATCGGAGACCCGATCTAACATACTAACTAACCTCCTATAATCGGAGTCCCGATCTAACATACTAACTAACTAACCTCCTATAATCGGAGACCCGATCTAACATACTAACTAACTAACCTCCTATAGAGGAGACCCGATCTAACATACTAACTAACTAACCTCCTATAATCGGAGACCCGATCTAACATACTAACTAACTAACCTCCTATAATCGGAGACCCGATCTAACATACTAACTAACTAACCTCCTATAATCGGAGACCCGATCTAACATACTAACTAACTAACCTCCTATAGTCGGAGACCTGATCTAACATACTAACTAACTAACCTCCTATAGTCGGAGACCCGATCTAACATACTAACTAACTAACCTCCTATAATCGGAGACCCGATCTAACATACTAACTAACCTCCTATAATCGGAGACCCGATCTAACATACTAACTAACTAACCTCCTATAGTCTGAGACCGGATCTAACATACTAACTAACTAACCTCCTATAGAGGAGACCCGATCTAACATACTAACTAACTTTCTCCTATAATCGGAGACCCGATCTAACATACTAACTAACTAACCTCCTATAGTCGGAGACCTGATCTAACATACTAACTAACTAACCTCCTATAGTCTGAGACCGGATCTAACATACTAACTAACTAACCTCCTATAGAGGAGACCCGATCTAACATACTAACTAACTAACCTCCTATAATCGGAGACCCGATCTCACATACTAACTAACCTCCTATAATCGGAGACCCGATCTAACATACTAACTAACTAACCTCCTATAATCGGAGACCCGATCTCACATACTAACTAACCTCCTATAATCGGAGACCCGATCTAACATACTACTAACTAACCTTCTATAATCGGAGACCCGATCTAACATACTAACTAACTAACCTCCTATAATCGGAGACCCGATCTAATATACTAACTAACTAACCTCCTATAGAGGAGACCCGATCTAACATACTAACTAACTAACCTCCTATAGTCGGAGACCCGATCTAACATACTAACTAACCTCCTATAATCGGAGACCCGATCTAATATACTAACTAACTAACCTCCTATAGAGGAGACCCGATCTAACATACTAACTAACTAACCTCCTATAGAGGAGACCCGATCTAACATACTAACTAACCAACCTCCTATAATCGGAGACCCGATCTAACATACTAACTAACCAACCTCCTATAATCGGAGACCCGATCTAACATACTAACTAACTAACCTCCTATAGTCGGAGACCCGATCTAACATACTAACTAATTAACCTCCTATAGTCGGAGACCCGATCTAACACACTAACTAACTAACCTCCTATAATCGGAGACCCGATCTAACATACTAACTAACTAACCTCCTATAGTCTGAGACCGGATCTAACATACTAACTAACTAACCTCCTATAGAGGAGACCCGATCTAACATACTAACTAACTTTCTCCTATAATCGGAGACCCGATCTAACATACTAACTAACTAACCTCCTATAATCGGAGACCCGATCTCACATACTAACTAACCTCCTATAATCGGAGACCCGATCTAACATACTAACTAACTAACCTCCTATAATCGGAGACCCGATCTCACATACTAACTAACTAACCTCCTATAATCGGAGACCCGATCTCACATACTAACTAACCTCCTATAATCGGAGACCCGATCTCACATACTAACTAACCTCCTATAATCGGAGACCCGATCTAACATACTAACTAACTTTCTCCTATAATCGGAGACCCGATCTAACATACTAACTAACTAACCTCCTATAATCGGAGACCCGATCTCACATACTAACTAACCTCCTATAATCGGAGACCCGATCTAACACACTAACTAACTAACCTCCTATAATCGGAGACCCGATCTAATATACTAACTAACTAACCTCCTATAGAGGAGACCCGATCTAACATACTAACTAACTAACCTCCTATAATCGGAGACCCGATCTAACATACTAACTAACTAACCTCCTATAGTCGGAGACCCGATCTAACATACTAACTAACCTCCTATAATCGGAGACCCGATCTAATATACTAACTAACTAACCTCCTATAATCGGAGACCCGATCTAACATACTAACTAACCTCCTATAATCGGAGACCCGATCTAACATACTAACTAACTAACCTCCTATAATCGGAGACCCGATCTAACATACTAACTAACTAACCTCCTATAATCGGAGACCCGATCTAACATACTAACTAACTAACCTCCTATAATCGGAGACCCGATCTAACATACTAACTAACTAACCTCCTATAATCGGAGACCCGATCTAACATACTAAATAACTAACCTCCTATAATCGGAGACCTGATCTAACATACTAACTAACTAACCTCCTATAGTCGGAGACCCGATCTAACATACTAACTAACTAACCTCCTATAGTCGGAGACCCGATCTAACATACTAACTAACTAACCTCCTATAGTCGGAGACCCGATCTAACATACTAACTAACTAACCTCCTATAGTCGGAGACCCGATCTAACATACTAACTAACCTCCTATAATCGGAGACCCGATCTAACATACTAACTAACTAACCTCCTATAATCGGAGACCCGATCTAACATACTAACTAACTAACCTCCTATAGAGGAGACCCTATCTAACATACTAACTAACTAACCTCCTATAATCGGAGACCCGATCTAACATACTAACTAACCTCCTATAATCGGAGACCCGATCTAACATACTAACTAACTAACCTCCTATAATCGGAGACCCGATCTAACATACTAACTAACTAACCTCCTATAATCGGAGACCCGATCTAACATACTAACTAACTAACCTCCTATAGTCGGAGACCCGATCTAACATACTAACTAACTAACCTCCTATAATCGGAGACCCGATCTAACATACTAACTAAGAACTAACTAACCTCCTATAGTCGGAGACCCGATCTAAAATACTAACTAACCAACCTCCTATAATCGGAGACCCGATCTAACATACTAACTAACTAACCTTCTATAATCGGAGACCCGATCTAACATACTAACTAACCTCCTATATTCGGAGACCCGATCTAACATACTAACTAACCTCCTATAATCGGAGACCCGATCTAACATACTAACTAACTAACCTCCTATAGTCGGAGACCCGATCTAACATACTAACTAACTAACCTCCTATAGTCGGAGACCCGATCTAACATACTAACTAACTAACTAACCTCCTATAGTCGGAGACCCGATCTAACATACTAACTAACTAACCTCCTATAGTCGGAGACCCGATCTAACATACTAATTAACCTCCTATAATCGGAGACCCGATCTAACATACTAACTAACTAACCTCCTATAGAGGAGACCCTATCTAACATACTAACTAACTAACCTCCTATAATCGGAGACCCGATCTAACATACTAACTAACCTCCTATAATCGGAGTCCCGATCTAACATACTAACTAACTAACCTCCTATAATCGGAGACCCGATCTAACATACTAACTAACTAACCTCCTATAGAGGAGACCCGATCTAACATACTAACTAACTAACCTCCTATAATCGGAGACCCGATCTAACATACTAACTAACTAACCTCCTATAATCGGAGACCCGATCTAACATACTAAATAACTAACCTCCTATAATCGGAGACCTGATCTAACATACTAACTAACTAACCTCCTATAGTCGGAGACCCGATCTAACATACTAACTAACTAACCTCCTATAGTCGGAGACCCGATCTAACATACTAACTAACTAACCTCCTATAGTCGGAGACCCGATCTAACATACTAACTAACTAACCTCCTATAGTCGGAGACCCGATCTAACATACTAACTAACCTCCTATAATCGGAGACCCGATCTAACATACTAACTAACTAACCTCCTATAATCGGAGACCCGATCTAACATACTAACTAACTAACCTCCTATAGAGGAGACCCTATCTAACATACTAACTAACTAACTAACCTCCTATAATCGGAGACCCGATCTAACATACTAACTAACCTCCTATAATCGGAGACCCGATCTAACATACTAACTAACTAACCTCCTATAATCGGAGACCCGATCTAACATACTAACTAACTAACCTCCTATAATCGGAGACCCGATCTAACATACTAACTAACTAACCTCCTATAGTCGGAGACCCGATCTAACATACTAACTAACTAACCTCCTATAATCGGAGACCCGATCTAACATACTAACTAAGAACTAACTAACCTCCTATAGTCGGAGACCCGATCTAAAATACTAACTAACCAACCTCCTATAATCGGAGACCCGATCTAACATACTAACTAACTAACCTTCTATAATCGGAGACCCGATCTAACATACTAACTAACCTCCTATATTCGGAGACCCGATCTAACATACTAACTAACCTCCTATAATCGGAGACCCGATCTAACATACTAACTAACTAACCTCCTATAGTCGGAGACCCGATCTAACATACTAACTAACTAACCTCCTATAGTCGGAGACCCGATCTAACATACTAACTAACTAACTAACCTCCTATAGTCGGAGACCCGATCTAACATACTAACTAACTAACCTCCTATAGTCGGAGACCCGATCTAACATACTAATTAACCTCCTATAATCGGAGACCCGATCTAACATACTAACTAACTAACCTCCTATAGAGGAGACCCTATCTAACATACTAACTAACTAACCTCCTATAATCGGAGACCCGATCTAACATACTAACTAACCTCCTATAATCGGAGTCCCGATCTAACATACTAACTAACTAACCTCCTATAATCGGAGACCCGATCTAACATACTAACTAACTAACCTCCTATAGAGGAGACCCGATCTAACATACTAACTAACTAACCTCCTATAATCGGAGACCCGATCTAACATACTAACTAACTAACCTCCTATAATCGGAGACCCGATCTAACATACTAACTAACTAACCTCCTATAATCGGAGACCCGATCTAACATACTAACTAACTAACCTCCTATAGTCGGAGACCTGATCTAACATACTAACTAACTAACCTCCTATAGTCGGAGACCCGATCTAACATACTAACTAACTAACCTCCTATAATCGGAGACCCGATCTAACATACTAACTAACCTCCTATAATCGGAGACCCGATCTAACATACTAACTAACTAACCTCCTATAGTCTGAGACCGGATCTAACATACTAACTAACTAACCTCCTATAGAGGAGACCCGATCTAACATACTAACTAACTTTCTCCTATAATCGGAGACCCGATCTAACATACTAACTAACTAACCTCCTATAGTCGGAGACCTGATCTAACATACTAACTAACTAACCTCCTATAGTCTGAGACCGGATCTAACATACTAACTAACTAACCTCCTATAGAGGAGACCCGATCTAACATACTAACTAACTAACCTCCTATAATCGGAGACCCGATCTCACATACTAACTAACCTCCTATAATCGGAGACCCGATCTAACATACTAACTAACTAACCTCCTATAATCGGAGACCCGATCTCACATACTAACTAACCTCCTATAATCGGAGACCCGATCTAACATACTACTAACTAACCTTCTATAATCGGAGACCCGATCTAACATACTAACTAACTAACCTCCTATAATCGGAGACCCGATCTAATATACTAACTAACTAACCTCCTATAGAGGAGACCCGATCCAACATACTAACTAACTAACCTCCTATAGTCGGAGACCCGATCTAACATACTAACTAACCTCCTATAATCGGAGACCCGATCTAATATACTAACTAACTAACCTCCTATAGAGGAGACCCGATCTAACATACTAACTAACTAACCTCCTATAATCGGAGACCCGATCTAATATACTAACTAACTAACCTCCTATAGAGGAGACCCGATCTAACATACTAACTAACTAACCTCCTATAGAGGAGACCCGATCTAACATACTAACTAACCAACCTCCTATAATCGGAGACCCGATCTAACATACTAACTAACTAACCTCCTATAGTCGGAGACCCGATCTAACATACTAACTAACTAACCTCCTATAATCGGAGACCCGATCTAACATACTAACTAACTAACCTCCTATAGTCGGAGACCCGATCTAACATACTAACTAACCTCCTATAATCGGAGACCCGATCTAACATACTAACTAACTAACCTCCTATAGTCTGAGACCGGATCTAACATACTAACTAACAAACCTCCTATAGAGGAGACCCGATCTCACATACTAACTAACCTCCTATAATCGGAGACCCGATCTAACATACTAACTAACTAACCTCCTATAATCGGAGACCCGATCTCACATACTAACTAACTAACCTCCTATAATCGGAGACCCGATCTCACATACTAACTAACCTCCTATAATCGGAGACCTGATCTCACATACTAACTAACCTCCTATAATCGGAGACCCGATCTAACATACTAACTAACTTTCTCCTATAATCGGAGACCCGATCTAACATACTAACTAACTAACCTCCTATAATCGGAGACCCGATCTCACATACTAACTAACCTCCTATAATCGGAGACCCGATCTAACACACTAACTAACTAACCTCCTATAATCGGAGACCCGATCTAATATACTAACTAACTAACCTCCTATAGAGGAGACCCGATCTAACATACTAACTAACTAACCTCCTATAATCGGAGACCCGATCTAACATACTAACTAACTAACCTCCTATAGTCGGAGACCCGATCTAACATACTAACTAACCTCCTATAATCGGAGACCCGATCTAATATACTAACTAACTAACCTCCTATAATCGGAGACCCGATCTAACATACTAACTAACCTCCTATAATCGGAGACCCGATCTAACATACTAACTAACTAACCTCCTATAATCGGAGACCCGATCTAACATACTAACTAACCTCCTATAATCGGAGACCCGATCTAACATACTAACTAACCAACCTCCTATAATCGGAGACCCGATCTAACATACTAACTAACTAACCTCCTATAATCGGAGACCCGATCTAATATACTAACTAACTAACCTCCTATAATCGGAGACCCGATCTAACATACTAACTAACTAACCTCCTATAATCGGAGACCCGATCTAACATACTAACTAACTAACCTCCTATAATCGGAGACCCGATCTACATACTAACTAACTAACCTCTTATAATCGGAGACCCGATCTAACATACTAACTAACCTCCTATAATCGGAGACCCGATCTAACATACTAACTAACTAACCTCCTATAGTCTGAGACCGGATCTAACATACTAACTAACTAACCTCCTATAGAGGAGACCCGATCTAACATACTAACTAACTTTCTCCTATAATCGGAGACCCGATCTAACATACTAACTAACTAACCTCCTATAATCGGAGACCCGATCTCACATACTAACTAACCTCCTATAATCGGAGACCCGATCTAACATACTAACTAACTAACCTCCTATAATCGGAGACCCGATCTAACATACTAACTACCTCACCTCCTATAATCGGAGACCCGATCTACATACTAACTAACTAACCTCCTATAGTCGGAGACCCGATCTAACATACTAACTAACTAACCTCTTATAATCGGAGACCCGATCTAACATACTAACTAACTAACCTCCTATAATCGGAGACCCGATCTAACATACTAACTAACTAACCTCCTATAATCGGAGACCCGATCTAACATACTAACTAACTAACCTCCTATAATCGGAGACCCGATCTAACATACTAAATAACTAACCTCCTATAATCGGAGACCCGATCTAACATACTAACTAACTAACCTCCTATAGTCGGAGACCCGATCTAACATACTAACTAACCCCCTATAATCGGAGACCCGATCTAACATACTAACTAACCCCCTATAATCGGAGACCCGATCTAACATACTAACTAACTAACCTCCTATAATCGGAGACCCGATCTAACATACTAACTAACTTTCTCCTATAATCGGAGACCCGATCTAACATACTAAATAACTAACCTCCTATAATCGGAGACCCGATCTAACATACTAACTAACTAACCTCCTATAGTCGGAGACCCGATCTAACATACTAACTAACCCCCTATAATCGGAGACCCGATCTAACATACTAACTAACTAACCTCCTATAATCTGAGACCCGATCTAACATACTAACTAACTAACCTCCTATAATCGGAGACCCGATCTAACATACTAAATAACTAACCTCCTATAATCGGAGACCCGATCTAACATACTAACTAACTAACCTCCTATAATCGGAGACCCGATCTAACATACTAACTAACTAACCTCCTATAATCGGAGACCCGATCTAACATACTAACTAACTTTCTCCTATAATCGGAGACCCGATCTAACATACTAAATAACTAACCTCCTATAATCGGAGACCCGATCTAACATACTAACTAACTAACCTCCTATAGTCGGAGACCCGATCTAACATACTAACTAACCCCCTATAATCGGAGACCCGATCTAACATACTAACTAACTAACCTCCTATAATCTGAGACCCGATCTAACATACTAACTAACTAACCTCCTATAATCGGAGACCCGATCTAACATACTAACTAACTAACCTCCTATAATCGGAGACCCGATCTAACATACTAAATAACTAACCTCCTATAATCGGAGACCCGATCTAACATACTAACTAACTAACTTCCTATAATCGGAGACCCGATCTAACATACTAACTAACTAACCTCCTATAATCGGAGACCCGATCTAACATACTAACTAACTTTCTCCTATAATCGGAGACCCGATCTAACATACTAAATAACTAACCTCCTATAATCGGAGACCCGATCTAACATACTAACTAACTAACCTCCTATAATCGGAGACCCGATCTAACATACTAACTAACTAACCTCCTATAGTCGGAGACCCGATCTAACATACTAACTAACCCCCTATAATCGGAGACCCGATCTAACATACTAACTAACTAACCTCCTATAATCGGAGACCCGATCTAACATACTAACTAACCTCCTATAATCGGAGACCCGATCTAACATACTAACTAACTAACCTCCTATAATCGGAGACCCGATCTAACATACTAACTAACTAACCTCCTATAATCGGAGACCCGATCTAACATACTAACTAACTAACCTCCTATAATCGGAGACCCGATCTAACATACTAACTAACTAACCTCCTATAATCGGAGACCCGATCTTTATCGTTTCGTCGATTTTGTCTCGAGGTTTTCCTTTCAACCTTCTTCCCACGGAATCCTGCCCCGGTATGGCGTTTATCTTGTGCGGATTTCTTCCCTTTGACCTGCGACTATAATAATTATGAGACTGACTACTCCTGGAGGACTACTGTCTGTCGAACCAATGTAACTCACCTACTGTGTCGGTTGTTTGTCGAACCAATGTAATTCAACGACTGTGTCGGTTGTCTGTCGAACCAATGTAACTCACCTACTGTGTCGGTTGTTTGTCGAACCAATGTAATTCAACGACTGTGTCGGTTGTCTGTCGAACCAATGTAATTCAACGACTGTGTCGGTTGTCTGTCGAACCAATGTAACTCACCGACTGTGTCGGTTGTCTGTCGAACCTCTGCAACTCACCGACTGTGGCGGTTGTCTGTCGAACCTCTGCAACTCACCGACTGTGTCGGTCGTCTGTCGAACCAATGCAACTCACCGACTGTGTCGTTTGTCTGTAGAACCAATGTAACTCACCGACTGTGTCGGTTGTTTGTCGAATCAATATAACTCAACGACTGTGTCGGTTGTCTGTCGGACCAATGTAACTAACCGACTGTGTCGGTTGTCTGTCGAACCTCTGCAACTAACCGACTGTGGCGGTTGTCTGTCGAAACTCTGCAACTCACCGACTGTGGCGGTTGTCTGTCGAACCAATGCAACTCACCGACTGTGTCGGTTGTCTGTCGGACCAATGTAACTCACCGACTGTGTCGGTTGTCTGTCGAACCAATGTAACTAACCGACTGTGTCGGTTGTCTGTCGAACCTCTGCAACTCACCGACTGTGTCGGTTGTCTGTCGAACCTCTGCAACTCACCGACTGTATCGGTTCTCTGTCGAACCAATGTAACTCACCGACTGTATCGGTTCTCTGTCGAACCAATGTAACTCACCGACTGTATCGGTTCTCTGTCGAACCAATGTAACTCACCGACTGTATCGGTTGTCTGTCGAACCAATGTAACTCTCCGACTGTGTCGGTTGTCTGTCGAACCAATGTAACTCACCGAATGTGTCGGTAGTCTGTCGAACCAATGTAACTCACCGATTGTGTAGGTTGTCTGCCGACCCAATGTCTGACTTTCCTCGGGAACCGTTTTACCACGTTGCTCATTGCCCGTCGCCGCATATACCTCGGCATTAGTTGCAGCTGGGTCGCGGTTATTCTCCCGCGCTTGACTGATTCAATCATTTCCCCGATCTCCAAAGCCCGACATGATGAGAATTCGGCAACATTTAAAGCTAAAGAAATTAAACAAAGTGTTTGTGAAGTAGAAATATTAGCGATGAGGTTAAGGGTGGGGGGGAAGTTACTAATGCCAGAAATTTAATGGTGACCACTAACGGAGCTAAGGGGAGATGGGACCCGTACAATTTTCAATAAAATAAAATTTTTGCAATATTTTTTTTCAGTTGATTAAGATCACAATTTTCGGCAGATTATAGATATTGACACTTTAAAGGCACGTCATAAGCCAAAACCGCTTAAATCTATGTCCGCCCGTCTGTATGTCTGTCTATCTATTTGTCAAAATACAGTAGGCATAAAATATCTCACCACACCTAACTAAAAATATTTCTATGGGGGTTTCGTTGTCTGGGATTTCGTTTCCGATGTCAGTTTCTACAATTTACGGATTCTAGTCAGCGTGTCTTGTCTAATGTCTATCTGACAGACTGAAAGAGACTAGAATCAGTCGGTCGTGAAAACTGACATCGGTAATGAAACCGCGGACCAGGAAAACGGAAAACCTCACAGCGAAAGTTTTAGTTGTGTGCTTTTATATATTTTTACCGACAAACCAAAAAAGACATACAGGCGGCCCCAGCGAAAATTATAGTTTATGTTAGAAAAAATGTCCTTTCAAAATTTCACAATAATGTTTGAAAATTCCCACCAAGTTTGAAAACTTTGAATGCTGCTAATGTCTCCTAAATTGCTTTTCCGTGATATTTTGGTTACAAAATGCCTCTCTATCTCTCAAGAACTGCTCAATGAAATTTCTCTAAGATCGTAGTTAACATTTATAATTTTTTGAGGTTCCAGGTCTGTCGGAGTGGCTACTTTTAAAAGCATACCGGTAACAAATTTCATAAAAATTAACCGCTGGTAGTTCCGGAGAAAACGGGGCAATTGTTAAAAAGGCGATTGTATGGGAAAATCTAAGGGTTGCATCTACCCTTAAGGCATTATTGACAAATTATTGTAAACTTTCTTGAGTTTAACAGTATTGTTTGTGGGGCGAACCACGAAAGTAGGCGAGACTAGGTGGTAAAGTGATCATGGGACATCTGCTTAGATTTGGCTTATAATTATTTCATGTTGACACTTAACATAAGTTTATGTCACGTGCTGCGGGAAGGTCCCATTTTGTGTAAGATTAACTTATTCGTTAATGTTATCATTATTACAAACCTTGTCTATCACTTAATTGGCCATCAGTAGGTAATTCGTTACCAACTTCAATACTGTCTGGCTGATATCGAAATCGTTGTTCCTTTTTGTTCGCAGCGGAAGACTATAATAATAAAATAACCGGTAACAATTACCCTGGAATATTAATATATTATAATCAATGGAAAAGTGAATAGAAGGATCCCAAGGTTTACCTTAAAAACTAGTTGTAAATCTCTTCCTACCAGCACAACAATATTGCGATGATAGACGTACATTCACATACCGGTACCGGTACTGTATTGGTGACACAGTAAAGTATTACTGTATTGGTGACACAGTAAAGTATAAACTACAACCTCAAGATATCGCAAGGTGTAACTATAGTGTAGAAACCACGTAATCAGTGTGAAATTTCTACAGCTTTTAGCCGGATTCGAACCTGTGCAGCGAAACACTAATAATTGTGTATGCGGTTCAGGAGTCTGTAACCACATGGACAGTACAATGACTGCGACAGTACCTCCCATAGTGTCCAGCTTACCCACCACTTGCACTCCTTCATTCACCTAACACACAATGCTTTATATCCCCAGCAGTAATGCATTCTCACTCTCAACCATTTGATATTACCATTCCTCCGAATTTCATCCAGTGCTACTAGCAGACTGGTAACATAGAAGATACACACTCACACAGTCACTACATTAGCAATAATAATTACCTTATTGTTGGTTGGCTGCTGCTTTTTGAGAAAGTGTCGTATTTGCAACGTTGTCTGTATGTTGGGTTTGTCTTCAACCTTGGCGCTGCACCATTCTTTGAGAAATGCGCCCGATTTGATCTATAATTAATATTAAGCTAACTACAGCACAGCATTAAATGTAGGCCTATTGTACTATGGGATTATTTAACAGTTACACACACATACGATACATACCAGCTCCGCTCCGCTAAGTTCGTTATCAGTCTGGTAGTGTGATGGGAACTAAGGCTGTCGTCTAGGTCTAGAGGGCGAACGTGAAAGTGAATGAACTACCAGTAATATAGTAATAAATAACCTGAATATCGTGACGAGAAACAGCCTCCCCGAGATCCATTGAATTAGAAATCTGACTGTCGGCTAACACTTCCGATAACTATTAATTGATAAGCTATCATTTACCTGTTTACAGTTACCGGTACATAAATACTGAAAAATAATATAGCGACTAGCGCACTAGCGGTCAGGTAGGTAAGTCAGTAAGTGTAGCTCTGCAACAATTATATAGCTTTAGGCGGCCTACTGACAAGTGACAACTAAGTCAATGCTGTAGCCTGCCTGTGCTGTCCTGTCTGCCTGTACAGCTGTAGACCTACTACACACTAGCACTAGTTGCTTTGATAGAGAGGCCTCTCAGCATCATCCTGAGCCTATATTAAATAATTGACAATTGGCATAGGGCCTACAGGCTAGGCCTACAATATTGCCTAGAATATTGACAGTCTGACAGTTGTATTTCTGTATTTCAGTATTTTAATAGGGCACAAAGCACAATCAGACAATACAGCAATATTAAACGCTACAAACTACAACAACTGTACTGGTACGGTAATGTACAAGGTACCGGTACAACCACAACGCTGAAATAAGGAAACAGAACAAGCTTTTTATTATAATACAGTAGGCCTAATAAAGACATGAGGCCTACCGGACAGCCGGAGTACCGGTCTGCCGGTACTAGTCAGTTAATCACCTTAATGATTTGTTGAGGCATTAGGTTACTGTCTTCGTCTTCTGGTCTTTGTGTCTTACCTGCCTGCCTGCTTCCCACCGCCTAGCCTACCAGGACCATCCTACTTGTAGGCCTACCGCCAGACTGATGTAAACTGTATCGGGTCTGGCACTACCGGTACCTTCTGACCTTGTAAATGGAAACCTATGATGTCAGGAAAGATCCTAACTGCCTAACACCTATCTCACATTCCAGCCTTAGAGGTTTACCGGTATAGTTACTCTCGGAATTTCGCAATTACCGGTAGCGAGTCAGGCTGCTGTTCCTTCCTGCTTCCTTAAATCAGTATTTTGACAGTCAGACAGTCAATGAATAGCCAGATATAATAATTCAAATTCCCCGCCAAGCTGTCCAGGGTGCGATGTACGCACTTAAATCGCTATATTATTTTTTACGCTTATATTTGCTAAAAACTCATCCATAAAGATTTCATGAGGCAGTTAATACACAAAGTACTTATAATTGACAGTGTCACAGGGTTCCAGCAACGCTCGATTATCCCCCATACTGCCATAAGGCCATGGATGGAAATCAGCTAGGTAGGCAGTTTGTATCTTGATAGTTCATATTAATTAGTAGTGCTTTCCCGTATTTGTTCTTAGTTTTGGGTATAAGTATGTTTTTATTACGAGGGTTTATGGAAATTTTAGATTTTGGTAGAAGAGGTTGATCTAAAACTTTAAATGACTTACATAGCTTGTACAAATATATGTAGAAGTTCATTAAACCCAAATATTATCTCACAGCCTTTAGTGTTGGTATTTTAACTTTCTTATTCGGGTAAAATCTCATTCGTTTCCCAAAATTATTTATCAATGCATAATTTTGTACTTTTTCAAATTTGTATAATACTGTAGGCCCATGTCCTTGTATCCGTGTTTATCGTGTAGTAATAATAATTTAATACAATAATTATGATTGGGTAGCTAATGTCAGTGAAAGCGTAAACAAGATGTACTATCATTATTTATCTATTACTGACAAATATATTTTACTGTATTTGATTGGGGTACTTGTTCCTTTACGTCTAAATTTATAGAATCTAACGGTATGATAAAGTCTGACGATTTACAGGTATGGTGTTTTGGCTATACGATAGTAGTACGAGAGGAATTCTGACTTTGATGGATTTAGTTTTAAGTGATGTTCTTCAAAAGTTTTGTTTAATTTTATAATTTCGATTTGCAATAGTTTCGAGGCAAGGTGCGGGTTTGCGATTGTGTGTGGTGTAAATCCTGTATCACCAGCACATTGAATAATGGTGGAAGATTGTACTGTGTCCGGGTCCGGTATGTTGTTTGCGTACAGCGTGAAAAGTAATGGTGCCAGTCTATAGTATAGTTCCTTATTGTGAGCAGCATACGTTAGTCAGTCTTTTTTTTAGTTAATCGCGTCGTAAATTTTTAATTATACAACCACGCACAGCTGTAATCAAAAAATAACTTTAGTACGTTAATCCACGGCATGGAAACTGGAAAGGGCTCCACAATATTTTAACTGTAAACTGTTTCTAGGTACTTTAGAGCTGGCTTTTACTAATAATAATAACAATACATTTATTTATATAGCACCTATCTAGGCATATTTCAAGGCGCTTTTGAATAAAAATTAACAATAAGGTAAAAAAAAAACAGTAAAAACATATTGACATAAAAACATATGTGAGTGAAATGAGTTAAAAAGGCGCATCGCGTTGAAATAAAACAGCTTTCAGCTTCGATTTAAAAATTGTCAATGTAGTGGCTGATCGCACCTCATGAGGTAGTGAGTTCCAAACACGTGGCCCGGCAATGTAGAAGGCGCGCTTACCAAAGTTCTCTAGCGAGTACCAAGGGATTACCAAAAGAATACCCGCGCTCGAGCGTAATTCTCTACAGGGTGTGTATGGCGTCAATAAGTCGCTGAGATAGTGCGGTGCTAAGCCATTCAGACTCTTATAGCACAACATTGCCAGTTTGAATTCCCCCTGTCTGTCTATCTATTAATAGGGAGCCAATGAAGTCGTTTTAGAACGGGAGTTGTGTTCTCGCTTCTTGACACTTTCTAATAGTCGCGCCGCAGGGTTTTGTACATATTGCAACTTTTTCATATAATTGGCAGGCAAAGGCAATCCACAATAACGATAATTCAATTTATCAAATTTATTTGCAATAAAGGCATGTATTAAGAGGTTATGATGCCTGTATTTGAGAGGTTGCGAAGATGGTAGAACGAGTCTCGTACAACATTGGACATCTTTTTTAAAGGTAAGTTGCGAGTCCATGATGAAACCTATATTGCGTGCATGATAACTGTTAGATATAAAATCATTCCCAATACTTTGATGGGGGCAACTTGGTCACGATTTTCTCGGTTTTATCTGTATTCTTTTAAACAAAATGGTCCTTCATTGAAATTCTTAGATGATTATGTACAACCGTGTGTCGTTAGCATACAAATGGAGAGAAAGGCCGTATTTCCTGTGATAGTTAACGAGTGAGTATATATCGAAAATAAAATACTAAGTGCGTGGCAGGGAAGTTGTGAGGTATTACCATTTTTATTTCGATGTTTTTACAGTAAAATCTCAAAGAAACGTTTAAATATAAACGGTTCTTGCGAACTGAATTAACTAACACCACTGGATGGGTTGTTTAGACCCACCAAATACAACATTGGGGGAGGGATTTCCCACTCCCACACTCCCCCCTGATGACTTATTTCCATTGCCCCCCCCCCCCCCCCCCCCCCCTCTCAGAACTATACTTCCCCAAAGGAAACTGGTACTCTAGCTAAAATTTTGCCGGGCGGAGATGAGTCCTGCCTAGTCCCTTAAATCATTCAAGCTGAAACAAAAACTGCCCTAGCGGTGATTAAATACACGACCTCCGGAGAGATGTGAATTCAAGGATATTAATGATACCGCTATGCCAAGGTTGGAGTTACTGTATTTACAAAGTTGAAGGGGCTCAGGGCGATCTCATATATCGTAATGAAGTCCTATATAATGTCGTTTTACGATATCTTTCCACTGAGACATTTAGTGCCTTATAGGTTGCAACAATTACGTAATGGTGAATCACTCTAACAACAGGAATTTACCAGAAACCATTACTTTTGATAAAAAATATCTGGATAATAGCTTCCCGACCTCCCATTATTTCCGAACAATGCCCCCGTGGGACCTGGTAATTTTAGTAGACCCATTCGAGTCAATAAAACCTGTTAATTAATCCGCAAGAAAATTTTTGTCGCAAAGAAGATGAGAAATCAAAAGATAAAATATTATTAGAAGATATTTGTTTTATTCAGTTTAGTAAAAAATTGCACAATAAATAGATCAATCGATAAATTTACCTGTGTAGTGTAAAGTAGGGTGAGCTGTACATTATGTAACGACATCACTGTAAAGTACAAACTAGTGGCACTTGTTCTGCAGATATTAAATCACATGAACAATGAAACAAAAATACTTTAACTAAAAACGATAGTATTAAAACTACTACGAATTTATTTTAGAATTAACTTTAGTTTCCTTGAAAATGTTAATCTGGCAGATGTAATTTATTTTACAAATCTATAATTGATTAAATACAACCTAACCTGGGAAAGATTAAATTTAATTTAATTTTTTTTAATTAAAATTATATTATAGATGTACTTTACAGACTTTATTTCACAACAGAATTAAAATAGTTTATATAGACAATATGTCTAACAGGACATCTGCACTATAGTACTATTTTTCATATTGAAATTAACGAAAAAAAATAATGAAACATATTTATAACTAATATAGTTGTAAGAATTTAACAGGATGCAAATAACGCTACTTAAAGAAAAAAATACAATGGATTGACAAAATTTTAATATGAAATAATTTGAAAATATTTATTCAATAAATATAGCGATCCCACGACTGATTTACCCACCATTTGTACCCAACTAATAATTAAGGATGTGCTCACATTTAGTTAATTAATTAATTAATTAATTGACTCAGCAATTAACTACAACTACAACCCTTCCCTTACTATTAATCTACCGGGACTCACTGCCGAAGATTCAATAAACCATTGTTCGCAAGCAAGAAAATATTAGCCAACCTACTATATATATTAATTAATTAATTAATTCATTATAAAAAATAACGAATACAATATAAATACGGAAAGAAAATGTTTAAATTGCTGAGTTTTTCAAACCAAAACAATAAAGGAAGAGCAAGAAAACGGGATTTTGTATATTTTAGACTTCAGATTTGTTCGGCAATTCATTTAAACTTTAACATTAAATTAAGTCACAATAAATTGATCTCATAATTCCATAATTTAATTGATAAATGTAATAGCTATTTAAAAGAAATAACGTAGAATAAATTACTTACAATTACACCAATAAAATTAATTACCCTATACAAGCAAACATATTGCCCTACCCGAAGGTATATAGTTAGTTAGTAGCCAACAGGAAATAATTAAAAATAATAACAGCGAAAGATTTAAATCATGAGATAATTAATTATGATAATTCTCTCTCAAAAACGGCACCGAAGTAGCACTGCGATTGTTCTAAAGACAAATGTCGCACATAGTTGGTTGATACTTTAACAGCGAAACTGTCGGAATGGAATAATTTAAAAATCCCGCTATGGAAACTCGTATGTACCACGGGGGTTTCGTGATGAACGCGTTTCAGAGTTTCTTCGTTTTTAAGCAGATCGGTTTCGGAACCCGAACCGCTTACTTTTACAGTCACGTGACGGAACACGCCAGTCCTGTTGCCATGGGAATCGTCGATGACAGTCACCTGACTGTATATCCTATAGTAACCAGGGACTGTTACTATGAGACGACCGCTGTGGTAAATGAATCCGTCGAGCGTGGCCAGACCGTTAGATGTTTCCCAAGGGTTAATCATCACCATCTGTTCTACATTACGTTTATTGTGTAACGGGACTATTCCGATAAGATGCGCCAACGGTTTAATACCTGCGGTCTCTTTACGTTCTAGACGCCGATTGGCTACTGTTGATGAGTCATCAGCGACGGCTATTAATTTCCCGATTTCAGGTAGCAATAATTCCCGAAGTGTAGCGCGTTTCGCGTCAGGGCAGCACACGGCGAGCTCTTTGGCCGTGACATCCAGACCGCATACGACAGACGAGCACATATAGTTACTATTAACCGCGGCTAAGTTAGAGTTAAAATCCCTCCAGTTGAGTTGAGTGGCGAAATAAATACAGGTAAAGGTAACGCTAAGTAGAAAGCTTAATAGTATAGCGACGCAGACAGCTAACCAAAGAGCGCGTCGATGCATCGTAGTAACAAAAAGTTTACCGGAATTGTAATTCATGTTTATTGGGGAAGCGATCCGGTTTGACGAAATGCCAGTCTCATCCCCGGTATTTATAGTATAAGGGGACGCCATTACACGGCGGGTGTGCCAGCCGCCGCAGTGCTGGGTTGGTTGGATGTGGGCGGTTTGGGGGGGTGTAAGTATCGGGCCTCGAGAGTTTGCACACCACTGGATCCCAATCTAATCTATCCGATTGCCAGAATACCCCCAATAGCGTTCCTATGAATATCTCATCATCTCTTTGCTAATTTAATCCGTTTCGAATTCCTGCGGAGAGTATACAAAGGGTAATAAATGGCTAATAGGATTCTGAGCTAATGCATATGTTTAGAATCGAACTATAACCAGAATCCCCCCCCCCCCCCCCCCCCCCCCCTCCATCGATGCTCGATCCCTATTATTGCCTATTATCCACCGAGGCTGATGTACTAAGTAGTACTTTTACCGTCAGATAAGTACTTATCTTGTAACATGTGTATCCAATCCATGAAAGTATTTTGTAAGATCCGTGAGTGAGTACGGATATGATATAGCAAGACTACGGATCTAGTAGGATTATTAGTGAGTACGGATCTAGTAGGATTATTAGTGAGTACGGATCTAGTAGGATTATTAATGAGTACGGATCTAGTAGGACTATTGGTGAGTACGGATCTAGTAGAATTATTAGTGAGTACGGATCTAGTAGGATTATTAGTGAGTACGGATCTAGTAGGATTATTAGTGAGTACGGATCTAGTAGGATTATTAGTGAGTACGGATCTAGTAGGACTATTGGTGAGTACGGATCTAGTAGGATTATTAGTGAGTACGGATCTAGTAGGATTATTAGTGAGTACGGATCTAGTAGGATTATTAGTGAGTACGGATCTAGTAGGACTATTAGTGAGTACGGATCTAGTAGGATTATTAGTGAGTACGGATCTAGTAGGATTATTAGTGAGTACGGATCTAGTAGGATTATTAGTGAGTACGGATCTAGTAGGACTATTAGTGAGTACGGATCTAGTAGGATTATTAGTGAGTACGGATCTAGTAGGATTATTGGTGAGTACGGATCTAGTAGGACTATTAGTGAGTACGGATCTAGTTGGACTATTAGTGAGTACGGATCTAGTAGGATTATTAGTGAGTACGGATCTAGTAGGATTATTAGTGAGTACGGATCTAGTAGGATTATTAGTGAGTCTAGTAGGATTATTAGTGAGTACGGATCTAGTAGGATTATTAGTGAGTCTAGTAGGATTATTAGTGAGTACGGATCTAGTAGGATTATTAGTGAGTACGGATCTAGTAGGATTATTAGTGAGTACGGATCTAGTAGGATTATTAATGAGTACGGATCTAGTAGGATTATTAGTGAGTGCGGATCTAGTAGGACTATTAGTGAGTACGGATCTAGTAGGACTATTAGTGAGTACGGATCTAGTAGGATTATTGGTGAGTACGGATCTAGTAGGACTATTAGTGAGTACGGATCTAGTAGGACTATTAGTGAGTACGGATCTAGTAGGATTATTAGTGAGTACGGATCTAGTAGGACTATTAGTGATTACGGATCTAGTAGGATTATTAGTGAGTACGGATCTAGTAGGACTATTAGTGAGTACGGATCTAGTAGGATTATTAGTGGGTACGGATCTAGTAGGATTATTAGTGAGTCTAGTAGGATTATTAGTGAGTACGGATCTAGTAGGATTATTAGTGAATACGGATCTAGTAGGATTATTAGTGAGTACGGATCTAGTAAGATTATTAGTGAGTACGGATCTAGTAGGATTATTAGTGAGTACGGATCTAGTAGGATTATTAGTGAGTACGGATCTAGTAGGACTATTAGTGAGTACGGATCTAGTAGCACTATTAGTGAGTACGGATCTAGTAGGACTATTAGTGAGTACGGATCTAGTAGGATTATTGGTGAGTACGGATCTAGTAGGACTATTAGTGAGTACGGATCTAGTAGGACTATTAGTGAGTACGGATCTAGTAGGATTATTAGTCAGTACGGATCTAGTAGGATTATTAGTGAGTACGGATCTAGTAGGATTATTAGTGAGTCTAGTAGGATTATTAGTGAGTACGGATCTAGTAGGATTATTAGTGAGTACGGATCTAGTAGGATTATTAGTGAGTACGGATCTAGTAGGATTATTTGTGAGTACGGATCTAGTAGGACTATTAGTGAGTACGGATCTAGTAGGATTATTAGTGAGTCTAGTAGGATTATTAGTGAGTACGGATCTAGTAGGATTATTAGACTGGTCCTCTCTGTTGCAACAGCCAAGTGTGAGATCCAGCTTCACACTACAGCTGTGCAACAGGTATGAGGCTCTTGCCTCTGAGGCGGCAGATCACTGTGAGGGCTATACTGCCTTTACAGAAGCAGTTAAGTTAGCAGCTGCAGAAACAGTTCCTGTATACCCTCGAAACAGGAAAAGGGCCCCCTGGACTGACAACAAAATTCAGAAGTGCCGAAATGATCTTCATAAGGCGCAGAAAGAGTCCCGACTCAAACAGACTACAGCGGCCAAGAATGCAGTTAAGGCTGCATCTAGGTCCCTGAACAGGCAGTACTCTGCTAATCTACAGGAGCTAATAAACCAACAGGTTGATGCCATCAATGATGCTGACGACAGCAGGCAATCATCCCAGGCATGGAAATCGATCAATCTGCTTACTGGGCGGAAAAGCCAACCAACCACCAAGGTTAAGGCTGAATCACCAGCCGATCGCCTCAATGGTTGGAAAGCCCACTTTGAAAAGCTCCTCAATAATGACAGGGTATTGCCTGATAACTTTATAGAAGTAAAAGTGTCTGAGTCTGTACTCCGAGATATTCCCATTGGCGATATCTCCTTTGCAGAAGTGAAGGCTGCTGCAAAGAGCATTAAGACCAATCGTGCCAGTGGAGTAGATGGTGTTCCCCCTGAGGTCTTTAAAATACCTGAGTGTTTAAAGCTCATCTATCCCATCATAGTAGACATGTACCGAACTACAAGAGTCCCACAAGAAATGAAAACAAATAAGTTGGTGCCAGTTCCCAAGAAGGGCAACCTAACACTCTATGGTTCTTTTCGGGGAATCTCATTGATCTCGATTGCTGCAAAGCTATACAATAGGATTGTATTAAATCGCATCAGGGATCCCATTGAGAGACTGCTCCGTGGAAATCAGAATGGGTTCCGTAAAGGTCGTGGGACCATGGAGCCCATTTTGGCACTTAGAAGGATAATTGAAGAGTTATCAAAAAAGAAAGACAGGCATCTGGCTGTTATCTTTGTTGACTTCTTCAAGGCCTTTGATTCAGTCTCTCGCTCACGTATGTTCAGCATACTTTCATTATATGGGATTCCTGATGAAATTATTGCAGCAATCAGATCAGTATACGATGGTTCGACAACATTTGTGTCTACTGTTGATGGTGACACAGAACCATTTGAAGTGTTATGGGGCGTCCTCCAAGGAGACACACTTGCACCATTCTTGTTCATTATTGTGGTTGACTATGTTCTACGCATGTCCTTAGATCATTATAATGATGATGGGGTGATGATAACTCCACCTACTGGCTCCAGAAGTCGAGGAAATCCTGCCAAGTACCTAACTGATCTAGACTTTGCTGATGACTTAGGAGTACTATCAGAATCATTAGAGGGAGCCCAACGGCTCCTCAGCTCATTAGAACATGCTGCTTCTAGTGTTGGTCTTTTTATTAACTCCAGAAAGACCAAAATTCTAACAGTTAACTTTGAAAGTCCTCAGCAAGTCTCTGATCGGAAGAGCATAAGCTCAAAGGATGGTATGCTTGAGCATGTGGACGACTTCTGTTACCTGGGATCATGGATCCGGAAGTCAGGTGAGGACCTTCGAATACGTAAGGGAAAGGCATGGGCAGCCTTGAATAGGCTTTCCAGGATTTGGAAGTCACCGAGAATTAATCGGAAACTTAAGGTCCGATTATTTAGAGCAGCAGTAGTTCCAGTACTCCTCTACGGGAGTCCATGCTGGGCTCTAACTGCTGAGGACACCAAATCTCTGGATGGCACATTCACAAGAATGCTACGCCGGGTTCATTGTGTCAAGTACAATGCACACATCTCCAACCAGACACTATATAACATTGGAGGTGTTTCATTGGTTCCCCCAAGCTTGACACTAGAACAAAATCGCCTCCGCTTTGCAGGACATTGCTTTCGCCGTGAGGACCAGCCAGTGCATAATCTTGTACTTTGGCAGCCTCATGGAGTGAATAAGCATGGTGGACAGCCCATGACTTTCTTGAGACGCATCTTAAAGGACACTGGCCTTAAAGATGCGGATGATCTAGCAAATGTCATGGGTGATAGGGAGTTGTGGCGGTGCAATTTTGTTGACAAGCCGGCACAGCATTCTTAAAATTGCAGCTGCAATGCAGCATGCCGATCATAGTAGTAGTAGTAGTAGCATAGTAGTAGGATTATTAGTGAGTACGGATCTAGTAGGATTATTAGTGAGTACGGATCTAGTAGGATTATTAGTGAGTACGGATATAGTAGGATTATTAGGACTATTAGTGAGTACGGATCTAGTAGGATTATTAGTGAGTACGGATCTAGTAGGACTATTAGTGAGTACGGATCTAGTAGGATTATTAGTGGGTACGGATCTAGTAGGATTATTAGTGAGTACGGATCTAGTAGGATTATTAGTGAGTACGGATCTAGTAGGATTATTAGTGGGTACGGATCTAGTAGGACTATTAGTGAGTACGGATCTAGTAGGATTATTAGTGAGTACGGATGTAGTAAGAATTATTATCTGTAGTAAGAATTTATATTGTACAGTGTAGGACTGTAGGAGTGGTACCGGTACGGTGTTGTATTTGGAATGACATACTGCAGTATTATAGAGATTAATTGTTGATATTAATATAGTCGACTAAAATGCATTTATGTATATTATATTCTTATTAACTGCCGACAGCGGGATTGGGGAAGATTACAAATGGTGACCCAGACGAGATCTTAAATCAAGAATCGTGACTGTCAGACTTACGTTAACATCATTACAGAATTCAAGCTAACTACGTTTAGGATACCCGGTACAGAAAGTACTGTAATCAAGGTACACTTCATAAAGTAGTAGGCCTACCATTCGGCCACGCGTAAATCCAATCACGATGCCGTTAGATATTCATAGTTTAAATAAGAAAACTCTTGAACTCATTTTAGAAGTTCTCTACCAAAATGACCCCAATTTCACTATGCCAGCAACAAGGGCGGAAATCGAGACACAGTTGAGGGGCGAAAACCAAAACGCCGTACAGTTGGCCTATAACCACCTTCAACATACGCAACTAGCGGGTGCTGTTATGGGAAACTTTCCTACAACACCTTTGACTACAAACGAAACGCGAGTTCCACAAACGATTAAACTCCCGGTGTTTTACGAGAAGGATACGCGAGTTTGGTTCGATCAAATAGAACAAATCTTAGAAGGTTCTCCGGAGACCGTTATGAAGAACAGTTTACTTCGCGTTCTCCCGACAAACGTGATATTCGACAGTGGAGCAAATGTGACTGATACATTCCACGTCATAAAAAATTCGGTAATTAATTATGCGGATGACAGCGCCGATAGACGATTAAAGAAACTATTAAAGGATCAACAGTTGGGCGATAGAAAGCCGTCCGTTGCTCTTAGGCAACTAGAGCGTTTGGCGCCTAATAACGAAAACTTAGTACGTCTACGATTTCTGGAAATACTTCCGGAGCCGGTACGTTTAGCCTTGGTTTCTGTCGATGGTATACCCAATGACAAAATCGCGGAAATTGCGGATCGGATGATGGAACAAATGACTGGATCTACACCATGGAATTCGGTTAACCAATTATCCACTTCCGGTAGTGTTGATAAAATGCCGGAAAGTCCAGTAAAACCCGACTGGGAAAGAGCGATCGCAGATCAAATATTACAATTAACTGTGGCTGTTAATGCTTTACAAGCAAGTATCAAGCCTCAATACAATCGTTCACGTTCGTTTTCACGCGAGGGACGAGATCGGAATCGCAGTAGAAGTGGGAAATCTCCGTTTTGGTCCGACAACCGAAACAGAAATCGTTCGCAATCTAGATATGGATCGTTTGACCCCGAGGGACGATTCTGTTGGTTCCATTGGCGATTTGGAAGAGAGTCTAGGAAGTGCGGTGATCCCTCTAAGTGTTCTTGGGATAAACCGGATAATTCAAACAACCAGCAGTCGGGAAACTAAAAAACTCCAACGGCAAGGCGGTTGACGGTGGAGTAAACTCGATATATATAACCGTCGTACCAGTAGGAGAATGTTTAGCTGATAGTGGTAGCGAGGCAAGTTGTTTACCTCTAAGTTATGCTTCCACAAATATGAAAAAAATTCCCCCATATTTAAATTTAAAAGCGGCTAACAAAACTGAAATTAATAGTTTGGGAATTAGAAAAATTAATTTTAAAATTCCAGAATTAAATAATAGTGAATATTCCTGGGAATTTTATGTGTGCGATGTATCACAGCCAATTTTAGGAGCTGATTTTTTAAAACACAATCAACTTTTGGTGGATTGTGTAAATGATAGAATAATTCCATTATCCTGGGTTAAAGCGCCGTCTGGAAAATGGAATGCAAACCACAATAAGAAAACAAACAAACATACTAATCCTGAACCATCTGTACAGAGGATTACTGTAGAAAATCCTGTGTACTACGATAAAGTTTTGGACATATTAAATAATCACCCCGAATTATTTACCCCAATTGATGTGAAAGAACCTGTAAAACATAATATTGAGCATAATATTTTGACCAAAGGACCCCCAGCTTATTCTAAACCTCGTCGTTTATTTGGTTCACGTTTAGATATAGCCAAAGAAACTTTTAAAAAATGGGAAGAACAAGGTGTGTGTTACCGTGGAGAGTCTGAATATGCAACTCCCCTTCATATGGCTCCCCAACCAAATTCTACGAGTACACCATGGAGAGCCTGTGGTGATTTTCGTTGTTTAAATGCACAAACTATTCCTGACCAATATCCGATGCCCAATTTAAATGATTTGACAAGTAATTTACATGGATGTACAATATTTTCAAAATTAGATTTGACAGCTGCCTATACGCAAATTCCAATTGCGAAGGTTGACCAACCAAAAGCAGCAGTTGTAACTCCTTTTGGCTTATTTATTTTCAAAAGAATGCCTTATGGTTTACGGAATGCTTCAAAAACTTTTCAAAGACTGATGGATTCTGTGTTACAGGATACACCATATACATGGGTTTACCTTGATGATGTGCTAGTTTCAAGTAAATCGTGTGAAGAACATCTAAAACATTTAAAGAGCGTTCTCAGTAAATTAGCTGAATTCGGCCTGAAATTAAAGCCTGAAAAGTGCAAATTTTTCTGTACAGGTGTAAAATTTGTTGGTGTCTGGATTTCGGCTGATGGAATAAAACCACTTCCAGAACAAATAGACGCAATTTCTAAATTTGAAAGACCAGTTACCACAAAGTCATTGAAAAGGTTCCTCGGAATGTGTGGATTTTACCACAAATTTGTTCCACATTTTTCAGGCACTGCTACTCCATTAACTGATATGACTAGAGTAAAAGGTAAAAATAACGCAAAACTGGAATGGACAGAAAAATCTATAGACGCATTCAATAAATTGAAAGAAGCATTACGAAATTCTGTTACTTTAGCTTTTCCACGATCAAACACTAAGTTGGAGTTGGCAACTGATGCATCCGATGTAGCAGCAGGTGCTGTGTTGCATCAGGTTGCGGTTAATAATGTCAAGGAACCAGTAGCATTCTTTTCAGCTAAATTTACGGCTACTGAATCTCGAAAATCGACTTTCGATCGCGAGTTATTATCTGTCTATATGGCTTTGAAACACTTTAAATGGTTAATGGGAACAGATTTTGAAATTAAAACCGATCATAAATCATTGGTATATGCATTAAATATGAAAAATCCTACACCTCAGCAGGCGAGATGGTTATCATACATTTCGGAATTCGATTGTAATATTTCTCATGTATCTGGCAGTTTAAACGTTGTGGCCGATGCATTATCCAGAAGTACAGCTGCTGTAACTGTAGAGTTTGATAAAACACTGGCTGAAAGTCAGGCAAGAGATACGGATCTAATAAATTATTTACAAAAAACTTCTTTACCAACGATGAAATTTCGAATTGGAGATTCCAGTATATGGTGTGATGCCAGAAATAAATACTTACGGCCATATGTTCCAACTACAATGAGATGTCAAATCTTTAAACAACTCCATGAATTGGCTCATACTGGTAATAAAGCTACTCTTAAATTGATATCGGATAAATATATTTGGCCTGGAATCCGGAAGGATGTGCAAAAATGGTGTAAAGAATGCGTACGTTGCCAGCAGTGCAAAGTAATAAGACATACAAAAGCTCCAGTGGGAACAATTCCGACGACTGGACGTTTTCAAACAATACATATCGACATTGTTGGCCCTCTACCACCTTCCAAAGGAAATCAATATATAGTAACAATGATAGACAGATTCACCAGATGGCCAGAAGCTGTCCCTACAAGTCGAATAGACGCAGAAATTGTAGCAAAAGCACTAATAAAAACATGGATTACTAGATTTGGAGTTCCAAGAGAATTGATCTCGGACAGGGGTACTCAGTTTGAATCCCAAGTATGGTCTGAGGTAATGAAATTATTAGGAATACAACGTTCTAGAACAACCAGCTATCACCCACAGTGTAATGGGGCTATAGAAAGATGGCATCGAACTCTAAAGAATGCATTACGAACTCACACGGAGAAAACTCAAACCTGGTCGGATTCACTACCATTAATAATGTTGGGACTGAGATCTAGTTTAGCAAATGATGAGGGATACAGCCCAACACAATTAGTTTATGGTGGAACAGTAGACTTACCTCAACAATATTTCATACCAACGAACTCTGAAAGAGATATAGATAACTTACCGAAATTCATGGAGGATCTGATGAAATCAGTAAATTCGTTTGCAATTCCAGAAAGAAAACACAATAAACCATCATATATTCCTGCTTCTATGGACTCGGTGAAACAGGTGTGGCTAAGAAAGGAACGCCGCAAGTCATCCTTAAGTGATCGTTATACAGGGCCATACAAAATACAAGAAAGAGATAATAAAACTGTGACCATTGAAATAAATGGAAAACTCCAGAAAGTATCCATAGATCGAACAAAACCAGCATTTATTGCTAATCAAGACACCGAAATAAATGATTTCACGGCCAAATTACTTCCATCCAAAACTAAAAGTAATATATTGACCAATGATTGTAATAAATTCTTGAGAAATTCATCCCAAAATATTCCTTCACAAACGAGATCTGGTCGAGTGTACAATAAAGTTAATTTTAATTTAAATAAAAATGAAATATTTTCAATATAAATGACGCTCCGCGTCTGATCGGAGGGGTATTGTAGTAAGAATTATTATCTGTAGTAAGAATTTATATTGTACAGTGTAGGACTGTAGGAGTGGTACCGGTACGGTGTTGTATTTGGAATGACATACTGCAGTATTATAGAGATTAATTGTTGATATTAATATAGTCGACTAAAATGCATTTATGTATATTATATTCTTATTAACTGCCGACAGCGGGATTGGGGAAGATTACAACGGATCTAGTAGGACTATTAGTGAGTACGGATCTAGTAGGATTATTAGTGAGTACGGATCTAGTAGGATTATTAGTGGGTACGGATCTAGTAGGACTATTAGTGAGTACGGATCTAGTAGGATTATTAGTGGGTACGGATCTAGTAGGATTATTAGTGAGTACGGATCTAGTAGGATTATTAGTGAGTACGGATCTAGTAGGATTATTAGTGAGTACGGATCTAGTAGGATTATTAGTGGGTACGGATCTAGTAGGATTATTAGTGAGTACGGATCTAGTAGGATTATTAGTGAGTACGGATCTAGTAGGATTATTAGTGGGTACGGATCTAGTAGGACTATTAGTGAGTACGGATCTAGTAGGATTATTAGTGGGTACGGATCTAGTAGGATTATTAGTGAGTACGGATCTAGTAGGATTATTAGTGAGTACGGATCTAGTAGGATTATTAGTGGGTACGGATCTAGTAGGACTATTAGTGAGTACGGATCTAGTAGGATTATTAGTGAGTACGGATCTAGAAGGACTATTAGTGAGTACGGATCTAGTAGGACTATTAGTGAGTACGGATCTAGTAGGACTATTAGTGAGTACGGATCTAGTAGGACTATTAGTGAGTACGGATCTAGTAGGACTATTAGTGAGTACGGATCTAGTAGGATTATTAGTGAGTACGGATCTAGTAGGACTATTAGTGAGTACGGATCTAGTAGGACTATTAGTGAGTACGGATCTAGTAGGACTATTAGTGAGTACGGATCTAGTAGGACTATTAGTGAGTACGGATCTAGTAGGACTATTAGTGAGTACGGATCTAGTAGGACTATTAGTGAGTACGGATCTAGTAGGATTATTAGTGAGTACGGATCTAGTAGGATTATTAGTGAGTACGGATCTAGTAGGACTATTAGTGAGTACGGATCTAGTAGGATTATTAGTGAGTACGGATCTAGTAGGACTATTAGTGAGTACGGATCTAGTAGGATTATTAGTGAGTCTAGTAGGATTATTAGTGAGTACGGATCTACTAGGATTATTAGTAGTACGGATCTAGTGGGACTATTAGTGAGTACGGATCTAGTAGGATTATTAGTGAGTACGGATCTAGTAGGATTATTAGTGAGTACGGATCTAGTAGGATTATTAGTGAGTACGGATCTAGTAGGACTATTAGTGAGTACGGATCTAGTAGGACTATTAGTGAGTACGGATCTAGTAGGACTATTAGTGAGTACGGATCTAGTAGGACTATTAGTGAGTACGGATCTAGTAGGATTATTAGTGAGTACGGATCTAGTAGGATTATTAGTGAGTACGGATCTAGTAGGATTATTAGTGAGTACGGATCTAGTAGGATTATTGGTGAGTACGGATCTAGTAGGATTATTAGTGAGTACGGATCTAGTAGGATTATTAGTGAGTACGGATCTAGTAGGATTATTGGTGAGTACGGATCTAGTATGATTATTAGTGAGTACGGATCTAGTAGGATTATTAGTGAGTACGGATCTAGTAGGATTATTAGTGAGTACGGATCTAGTAGGATTATTGGTGAGTACGGATCTAGTATGATTATTAGTGAGTACGGATCTAGTAGGATTATTAGTGAGTACGGATCTAGTAGGATTATTAGTGAGTACGGATCTAGTAGGACTATTAGTGAGTACGGATCTAGTAGGACTATTAGTGAGTACGGATCTAGTAGGACTATTAGTGAGTACGGATCTAGTAGGATTATTAGTGAGTACGGATCTAGTAGGATTATTAGTGAGTACGGATCTAGTAGGATTATTAGTGAGTACGGATCTAGTAGGATTATTAGTGAGTACGGATCTAGTAGGATTATTAGTGAGTACGGATCTAGTAGGACTATTAGTGTGTACGGATCTAGTAGGATTATTAGTGAGTACGGATCTAGTAGGATTATTAGTGAGTACGGATCTAGTAGGATTATTAATGAGTACGGATCTAGCAGGACTATTAGTGAGTACGGATCTAATAGGATTATTAGTGAGTACGGATCTAGTAGGATTATTAGTGAGTACAGATCTAGTAGGATTATTAGTGAGTACGGATCTAATAGGATTATTAGTGAGTACGGATCTAGTAGGACTATTAGTGAGTACGGATCTAATAGGATTATTCGTGAGTACGGATCTAGTAGGATTATTAGTGAGTACGGATCTAGTAGGACTATTAGTGAGTACGGATCTAGTAGGATTATTAGTGAGTACGGATCTAGTAGGATTATTAGTGAGTACGGATCTAGTAGGATTATTAGTGAGTACGGATCTAGTAGGACTATTAGTGAGTACGGATCTAGTAGGATTATTAGTGAGTACGGATCTAGTAGGATTATTAGTGAGTACGGATCTAGTAGGATTATTAGTGAGTACGGATCTAGTAGGATTATTAGTGAGTACGGATCTAGTAGGATTATTAGTGAGTACGGATCTAGTAGGATTATTAGTGAGTACGGATCTAGTAGGATTATTAGTGAGTACGGATCTAGTAGGATTATTAGTGAGTCTAGTAGGACTATTAGTGAGTACGGATCTAGTAGGATTATTAGTGAGTACGGATCTAGTAGGACTATTAGTGAGTACGGATCTAGTAGGATTATTAGTGAGTACGGATCTAGTAGGACTATTAGTGAGTACGGATCTAGTAGGATTATTAGTGAGTACGGATCTAGTAGGATTATTAGTGAGTACGGATCTAGTAGGATTATTAGTGAGTACGGATCTAGTAGGATTATTAGTGAGTACGGATCTAGTAGGACTATTAGTGAGTACGGATCTAGTAGGATTATTAGTGAGTACGGATTTAGTAGGATTATTAGTGAGTACGGATCTAGTAGGATTATTAGTGAGTACGGATCTAGTAGGATTATTAGTGAGTACGGATCTAGTAGGACTATTAGTGAGTACGGATCTAGTAGGATTATTAGTGAGTACGGATTTAGTAGGATTATTAGTGAGTACGGATCTAGTAGGATTATTAGTGAGTACGGATCTAGTAGGATTATTAGTGAGTACGGATCTAGTAGGATTATTAGTGAGTACGGATCTAGTAGGATTATTAGTGAGTACGGATCTAGTAGGATTATTAGTGAGTACGGATCTAGTAGGATTATTAGTGAGTACGGATCTAGTAGGATTATTAGTGAGTACGGATCTAGTAGGATTATTAGTGAGTACGGATCTAGTAGGATTATTAGTGAGTACGGATCTAGTAGGATTATTAGTAAGTACGGATCTAGTAGGATTATTAGTGAGTACGGATCTAGTAGGATTATTAGTGAGTACGGATCTAGTAGGATTATTAGTGAGTACGGATCTAGTAGGATTATTAGTGAGTCTAGTAGGACTATTAGTGAGTACGGATCTAGTAGGATTATTAGTGAGTACGGATCTAGTAGGATTATTAGTGAGTACGGATCTAGTAGGATTATTAGTGAGTCTAGTAGGACTATTAGTGAGTACGGATCTAGTAGGATTATTAGTGAGTACGGATCTAGTAGGACTATTAGTGAGTACGGATCTAGTAGGATTATTAGTGAGTACGGATCTAGTAGGATTATTAGTGAGTACGGATCTAGTAGGATTATTAGTGAGTACGGATCTAGTAGGATTATTAGTGAGTACGGATCTAGTAGGATTATTAGTGAGTACGGATCAAGTAGGATTATTAGTGAGTACGGATCTAGTAGGACTATTAGTGAGTACGGATCTAGTAGGATTATTAGTGAGTACGGATCTAGTAGGATTATTAGTGAGTACGGATCTAGTAGGATTATTAGTGAGTACGGATCTAGTAGGATTATTAGTGAGTACGGATCTAGTAGGATTATTAGTGAGTACGGATCTAGTAGGATTATTAGTGAGTACGGATCTAGTAGGATTATTAGTGAGTACGGATCTAGTAGGATTATTAGTGAGTACGGATCTAGTAGGATTATTAGTGAGTACGGATCTAGTAGGACTATTAGTGAGTACGGATCTAGTAGGATTATTAGTGAGTACGGATCTAGTAGGATTATTAGTGAGTACGGATCTAGTAGGACTATTAGTGAGTACGGATCTAGTAGGATTATTAGTGAGTACGGATCTAGTAGGATTATTAGTGAGTACGGATCTAGTAGGATTATTAGTGAGTACGGATCTAGTAGGATTATTAGTGAGTACGGATCTAGTAGGATTATTAGTGAGTACGGATCTAGTAGGATTATTAGTGAGTACGGATCTAGTAGGATTATTAGTGAGTACGGATCTAGTAGGACTATTAGTGAGTACGGATCTAGTAGGATTATTAGTGAGTACGGATCTAGTAGGATTATTAGTGAGTACGGATCTAGTAGGATTATTAGTGAGTACGGATCTAGTAGGATTATTAGTGAGTACGGATCTAGTAGGATTATTAGTGAGTACGGATCTAGTAGGATTATTAGTGAGTACGGATCTAGTAGGATTATTAGTGAGTACGGATCTAGTAGGACTATTAGTGAGTACGGATCTAGTAGGATTATTAGTGAGTACGGATCTAGTAGGATTATTAGTGAGTACGGATCTAGTAGGATTATTAGTGAGTACGGATCTAGTAGGATTATTAGTGAGTACGGATCTAGTAGGACTATTAGTGAGTACGGATCTAGTAGGATTATTAGTGAGTACGGATCTAGTAGGATTATTAGTGAGTACGGATCTAGTAGGATTATTAGTGAGTACGGATCTAGTAGGATTATTAGTGAGTACGGATCTAGTAGGATTATTAGTGAGTACGGATCTAGTAGGATTATTAGTGAGTACGGATCTAGTAGGACTATTAGTGAGTACGGATCTAGTAGGATTATTAGTGAGTACGGATCTAGTAGGATTATTAGTGAGTACGGATCTAGTAGGACTATTAGTGAGTACGGATCTAGTAGGATTATTAGTGAGTACGGATCTAGTAGGACTATTAGTGAGTACGGATCTAGTAGGATTATTAGTGAGTACGGATCTAGTAGGATTATTGGTAAGTACGGATCTAGTAGGAATATTAGTGAGTACGGATCTAGTAGGATTATTAGTGAGTACGGATCTAGTAGGATTATTAGTGAGCACGGATCTAGTAGGACTACAAGTGAGTATGGATCTAGAAGGATTATTAGTGAGTACGGATCTAGTAGGATTATTAGTGAGTCTAGTAGGATTATTAGTGAGTCTAGTAGGATTATTAGTGAGTACGGATCAAGTAGGATTATTAGTGAGTACGGATCTAGTAGGATTATTAGTGAGTACGGATCTAGTAGGATTATTAGTGATTCTAGTAGGACTATTAGTGAGTACGGATCTAGTAGGATTATTAGTGAGTACGGATCTAGTAGGATTATTGGTAAGTACGGATCTAGTAGGAATATTAGTGAGTACGGATCTAGTAGGATTATTAGTGAGTACGGATCTAGTAGGATTATTAGTGAGTACGGATATAGTAGGATTATTAGTGAGTACGGATCTAGTATGATTATTAGTGAGTACGGATCTAGTAGGATTATTAGTGAGTACGGATCTAGTAGGATTATTAGTGAGTACGGATCTAGTAGGACTACAAGTGAGTATGGATCTAGAAGGATTATTAGTGAGTACGGATCTAGTAGGATTATTAGTGAGTACGGATCTAGTAGGATTATTAGTGAGTACGGATCTAGTAGGATTATTAGTGAGTACGGATCTAGTAGGATTATTAGTAAGTACGGATCTAGTAGGATTATTAGTGAGTACGGATCTAGTAGGATTATTAGTGAGTACGGATCAAGTAGGATTATTAGTGAGTACGGATCTAGTAGGATTATTAGTGAGTACGGATCTAGTAGGATTATTAGTGAGTCTAGTAGGACTATTAGTGAGTACGGATCTAGTAGGATTATTAGTGAGTACGGATCTAGTAGGATTATTAGTGAGTACGGATCTAGTAGGATTATTAGTGAGTACGGATCTAGTAGGATTATTAGTGAGTACGGATCTAGTAGGATTATTAGTGAGTCTAGTAGGACTATTAGTGAGTACGGATCTAGTAGGATTATTAGTGAGTACGGATCTAGTAGGACTATTAGTGAGTACGGATTTAGTAGGATTATTAGTGAGTACGGATCTAGTAGGATTATTAGTGAGTACGGATCTAGTAGGATTATTAGTGAGTACGGATCTAGTAGGTTTATTAGTGAGTACGGATCTAGTAGGATTATTAGTGAGTCTAGTAGGACTATTAGTGAGTACGGATCTAGTAGGACTATTAGTGAGTACGGATCTAGTAGGATTATTAGTGAGTACGGATCTAGTAGGACTATTAGTGAGTACGGATCTAGTAGGATTATTAGTGAGTACGGATCTAGTAGGATTATTAGTGAGTACGGATCTAGTAGGATTATTAGTGAGTCTAGTAGGATTATTAGTGAGTACGGATCTAGTAGGATTATTAGTGAGTACGGATCTAGTAGGATTATTAGTGAGTACGGATCTAGTAGGATTATTAGTGAGTACGGATCTAGTAGGATTATTAGTGAGTACGGATCTAGTAGGATTATTAGTGAGTACGGATCTAGTAGGATTATTAGTGAGTACGGATCTAGTAGGATTATTAGTGAGTCTAGTAGGACTATTAGTGAGTACGGATCTAGTAGGATTATTAGTGAGTACGGATCTAGTAGGACTATTAGTGAGTACGGATTTAGTAGGATTATTAGTGAGTACGGATCTAGTAGGATTATTAGTGAGTACGGATCTAGTAGGATTATTAGTGAGTACGGATCTAGTAGGTTTATTAGTGAGTACGGATCTAGTAGGATTATTAGTGAGTCTAGTAGGACTATTAGTAAGTACGGATCTAGTAGGATTATTAGTGAGTACGGATCTAGTAGGATTATTAGTGAGTACGGATCTAGTAGGATTATTAGTGAGTACGGATCTAGTAGGACTATTAGTGAGTACGGATTTAGTAGGATTATTAGTGAGTACGGATCTAATAGGATTATTAGTAAGTACGGATCTAGTAGGATTATTAGTGAGTACGGATCTAGTAGGATTATTAGTGAGTACGGATCTAGTAGGATTATTAGTGAGTCTAGTAGGATTATTAGTGAGTACGGATCTAGTAGGTTTATTAGTGAGTACGGATCTAGTAGGATTATTAGTGAGTCTAGTAGGACTATTAGTAAGTACGGATCTAGTAGGATTATTAGTGAGTACGGATCTAGTAGGATTATTAGTGAGTACGGATCTAGTAGGATTATTAGTGAATACGGATCAAGTAGGATTATTAGTGAGTACGGATCTAGTAGGATTATTAGTGAGTACGGATCTAGTAGGATTATTAGTGATTCTAGTAGGACTATTAGTGAGTACGGATCTAGTAGGATTATTAGTGAGTACGGATCTAGTAGGATTATTGGTAAGTACGGATCTAGTAGGAATATTAGTGAGTACGGATCTAGTAGGATTATTAGTGAGTACGGATCTAGTAGGATTATTAGTGAGTACGGATATAGTAGGATTATTAGTGAGTACGGATCTAGTATGATTATTAGTGAGTACGGATCTAGTAGGATTATTAGTGAGTACGGATCTAGTAGGATTATTAGTGAGTACGGATCTAGTAGGACTACAAGTGAGTATGGATCTAGAAGGATTATTAGTGAGTACGGATCTAGTAGGATTATTAGTGAGTACGGATCTAGTAGGATTATTAGTGAGTACGGATCTAGTAGGATTATTAGTGAGTACGGATCTAATAGGATTATTAGTAAGTACGGATCTAGTAGGATTATTAGTGAGTACGGATCTAGTAGGATTATTAGTGAGTACGGATCAAGTAGGATTATTAGTGAGTACGGATCTAGTAGGATTATTAGTGAGTACGGATCTAGTAGGATTATTAGTGAGTCTAGTAGGACTATTAGTGAGTACGGATCTAGTAGGATTATTAGTGAGTACGGATCTAGTAGGATTATTAGTGAGTACGGATCTAGTAGGATTATTAGTGAGTACGGATCTAGTAGGATTATTAGTGAGTACGGATCTAGTAGGATTATTAGTGAGTCTAGTAGGACTATTAGTGAGTACGGATCTAGTAGGATTATTAGTGAGTACGGATCTAGTAGGACTATTAGTGAGTACGGATTTAGTAGGATTATTAGTGAGTACGGATCTAGTAGGATTATTAGTGAGTACGGATCTAGTAGGATTATTAGTGAGTACGGATCTAGTAGGTTTATTAGTGAGTACGGATCTAGTAGGATTATTAGTGAGTCTAGTAGGACTATTAGTGAGTACGGATCTAGTAGGACTATTAGTGAGTACGGATCTAGTAGGATTATTAGTGAGTACGGATCTAGTAGGACTATTAGTGAGTACGGATCTAGTAGGATTATTAGTGAGTACGGATCTAGTAGGATTATTAGTGAGTACGGATCTAGTAGGATTATTAGTGAGTCTAGTAGGATTATTAGTGAGTACGGATCTAGTAGGATTATTAGTGAGTACGGATCTAGTAGGACTATTAGTGAGTACGGATTTAGTAGGATTATTAGTGAGTACGGATCTAGTAGGATTATTAGTGAGTACGGATCTAGTAGGATTATTAGTGAGTACGGATCTAGTAGGTTTATTAGTGAGTACGGATCTAGTAGGATTATTAGTGAGTCTAGTAGAACTATTAGTAAGTACGGATCTAGTAGGATTATTAGTGAGTACGGATCTAGTAGGATTATTAGTGAGTACGGATCTAGTAGGATTATTAGTGAGTACGGATCTAGTAGGACTATTAGTGAGTACGGATTTAGTAGGATTATTAGTGAGTACGGATCTAGTAGGATTATTAGTGAGTACGGATCTAGTAGGATTATTAGTGAGTACGGATCTAGTAGGATTATTAGTGAGTACGGATCTAGTAGGATTATTAGTGAGTACGGATCTAGTAGGATTATTAGTGAGTACGGATCTAGTAGGATTATTAGTGAGTACGGATCTAGTAGGATTATTAGAGAGTACGGATCTAGTAGGATTATTAGTGAGTACGGATCTAGTAGGATTATTAGTGAGTACGGATCTAGTAGGATTATTAGTGAGTACGGATCTAGTAGGATTATTAGTGAGTACGGATCTAGTAGGATTATTAGTGAGTCTAGTAGGACTATTAGTGAGTACGGATCTAGTAGGATTATTAGTGAGTACGGATCTAGTAGGATTATTAGTGAGTACGGATCTAGTAGGATTATTAGTGAGTACGGATCTAGTAGGATTATTAGTGAGTCTAGTAGGACTATTAGTAAGTACGGATCTAGTAGGATTATTAGTGAGTACGGATCTAGTAGGATTATTAGTGAGTACGGATCTAGTAGGATTATTAGTGAGTACGGATCTAGTAGGATTATTAGTGAGTACGGATCTAGTAGGACTATTAGTGAGTACGGATCTAGTAGGATTATTAGTGAGTACGGATTTAGTAGGATTATTAGTGAGTACGGATCTAGTAGGTTTATTAGTGAGTACGGATCTAGTAGGATTATTAGTGAGTACGGATCTAGTAGGACTATTAGTGAGTACGGATCTAGTAGGATTATTAATGAGTACGGATCTAGTAGGATTATTGGTGAGTACGGATCTAGTAGGACTATTAGTGAGTACGGATCTAGTAGGATTATTAGTGAGTACGGATCTAGTAGGATTATTAGTGAGTACGGATCTAGTAGGAATATTAGTGAGTACGGACCTAGTAGGATTATTAGTGAGTACGGATTTAGTAGGATTATTAGTGAGTACGGATCTAGTAGGTTTATTAGTGAGTACGGATCTAGTAGGATTATTAGTGAGTACGGATCTAGTAGGACTATTAGTGAGTACGGATCTAGTAGGATTATTAGTGAGTACGGATCTAGTAGGATTATTAGTGAGTACGGATCTAGTAGGATTATTGGTAAGTACGGATCTAGTAGGAATATTAGTGAGTACGGATCTAGTAGGACTATTAGTGAGTACGGATCTAGTAGGATTATTAGTGAGTACGGATCTAGTAGGATTATTAGTGAGTACGGGTCTAGTAGGATTATTAGTGAGTACGGATCTAGTAGGACTACTAGTGAGTACGGATCTAGTAGGATTATTAGTGAGTACGGATCTAGTAGGACTATTGGTGAGTACGGATCTAGTATGATTATTAGTGAGTACGGATCTAGTATGATTATTAGTGAGTACGGATCTAGTAGGACTATTAGTGGGTACGGATCTAGTAGGATTATTAGTGAGTACGGATCTAGTATGATTATTAGTGAGTACGGATCTAGTAGGACTATTAGTGGGTACGGATCTAGTAGGATTATTAGTGAGTACGGATCTAGTAGGATTATTAGTGAGTACGGATCTAGTAGGACTATTAGTGGGTACGGATCTAGTAGGATTATTAGTGAGTACGGATCTAGTATGATTATTAGTGAGTACGGATCTAGTAGGACTATTAGTGGGTACGGATCTAGTAGGATTATTAGTGAGTACGGATCTAGTAGGATTATTAGTGAGTACGGATCTAGTAGGATTGTTAGTGAGTACGGATCTAGTAGGATTATTAGTGAGTACGGATCTAGTAGGATTATTAGTGAGTACGGATCTAGTAGGACTATTAGTGAGTACGGATCTAGTAGGACTACTAGTGAGTACGGATCTAGTAGGATTATTAGTGAGTACGGATCTAGTAGGACTATTAGTGAGTACGGATCTAGTAGGATTATTAGTGAGTACGGATCTAGTAGGATTATTAGTGAGTACGGATCTAGTAGGACTATTAGTGAGTACGGATCTAGTAGGATTATTAGTGAGTACGGATCTAGTAGGATTATTAGTGAGTACGGATCTAGTATGATTATTAGTGAGTACGGATCTAGTAGGACTATTAGTGAGTACGGATCTAGTAGGATTATTAGTGAGTACGGATCTAGTAGGATTATTAGTGAGTACGGATCTAGTATGATTATTAGTGAGTACGGATCTAGTATGATTATTAGTGAGTACGGATCTAGTAGGATTATTAGTGAGTACGGATCTAGTATGATTATTAGTGAGTACGGATCTAGTATGATTATTAGTGAGTACGGATCTAGTATGATTATTAGTGAGTACGGATCTAGTATGATTATTAGTGAGTACGGATCTAGTAGGACTATTAGTGAGTCTAGTAGAATTATTAGTGAGTACGGATCTAGTAGGATTATTAGTGAATACGGATCTAGTAGGATTATTAGTGAGTACGGATCTAGTAGGATTATTAGTGAGTACGGATCTAGTAGGATTATTAGTGAGTACGGATCTAGTAGGATTATTAGTGAGTACGGATCTAGTAGGATTATTAGTGAGTACGGATCTAGTATGATTATTAGTGAGTACGGATCTAGTATGATTATTAGTGAGTACGGATCTAGTAGGACTATTAGTGAGTCTAGTAGAATTATTAGTGAGTACGGATCTAGTAGGATTATTAGTGAATACGGATCTAGTAGGATTATTAGTGAGTACGGATCTAGTAGGATTATTAGTGAGTACGGATCTAGTAGGATTATTAGTGAGTACGGATCTAGTAGGATTATTAGTGAGTACGGATCTAGTAGGACTATTAGTGAGTACGGATCTAGTAGGACTATTAGTGAGTACGGATCTAGTAGGACTATTAGTGAGTACGGATCTAGTAGGATTATTGGTGAGTACGGATCTAGTAGGACTATTAGTGAGTACGGATCTAGTAGGATTATTAGTGAGTACGGATCTAGTAGGATTATTAGTGAGTACGTGAGTACGGATCTAGTAGGATTATTAGTGAGTACGGATCTAGTAGGATTATTAGTGAGTACGGATCTAGTAGGATTATTAGTGAGTACGGATCTAGTAGGATTATTAGTGAGTACGGATCTAGTATGATTATTAGTGAGTACGGATCTAGTATGATTATTAGTGAGTACGGATCTAGTAGGACTATTAGTGAGTCTAGTAGAATTATTAGTGAGTACGGATCTAGTAGGATTATTAGTGAATACGGATCTAGTAGGATTATTAGTGAGTACGGATCTAGTAGGACTATTAGTGAGTACGGATCTAGTAGGACTATTAGTGAGTACGGATCTAGTAGGACTATTAGTGAGTACGGATCTAGTAGGATTATTGGTGAGTACGGATCTAGTAGGACTATTAGTGAGTACGGATCTAGTAGGATTATTAGTGAGTACGGATCTAGTAGGATTATTAGTGAGTACGGATCTAGTAGGACTATTAGTGGGTACGGATCTAGTAGGATTATTAGTGAGTCTAGTAGGACTATTAGTGAGTACGGATCTAGTAGGATTATTAGTGAGTACGGATCTAGTAGGATTATTAGTGAGTACGGATCTAGTAGGATTATTAGTGAGTACGGATCTAGTATGATTATTAGTGAGTACGGATCTAGTAGGACTATTAGTGGGTACGGATCTAGTAGGATTATTAGTGAGTACGGATCTAGTATGATTATTAGTGAGTACGGATCTAGTAGGATTATTAGTGAGTACGGATCTAGTAGGATTATTAGTGAGTACGGATCTAGTAGGATTATTAGTGAATACGGATCTAGTAGGATTATTAGTGAGTACGGATCTAGTAGGACTATTAGTGAGTACGGATCTAGTATGATTATTAGTGAGTACGGATCTAGTAGGATTATTAGTGAGTCTAGTAGGATTATTAGTGAGTACGGATCTAGTAGGACTATTAGTGAGTACGGATCTAGTAGGACTATTAGTGAGTACGGATCTAGTATGATTATTAGTGAGTACGGATCTAGTAGGATTATTAGTGAGTACGGATCTAGTAGGACTATTAGTGAGTACGGATCTAGTATGATTATTAGTGAGTACGGATCTAGTAGTACTATTAGTGAGTACGGATCTAGTATGATTATTAGTGAGTACGGATCTAGTAGGATTATTAGTGAGTCTAGTAGGATTATTAGTGAGTACGGATCTAGTAGGATTATTAGTGAGTACGGATCTAGTAGGACTATTAGTGAGTACGGATCTAGTAGGACTATTAGTGGGTACGGATCTAGTAGGATTATTAGTGAGTCTAGTAGGACTATTAGTGAGTACGGATTTAGTAGTACTATTAGTGAGTGCGGATCTAGTATGATTATTAGTGAGTACGGATCTAGTAGGATTATTAGTGAGTCTAGTAGGATTATTAGTGAGTACGGATCTAGTATGATTATTAGTGAGTACGGATCTAGTAGGATTATTAGTGAGTACGGATCTAGTAGGATTATTAGTGAATACGGATCTAGTAGGATTATTAGTGAGTACGGATCTAGTAGGACTATTAGTGAGTACGGATCTAGTAGTACTATTAGTGAGTACGGATCTAGTATGATTATTAGTGAGTACGGATCTAGTAGTACTATTAGTGAGTACGGATCTAGTATGATTATTAGTGAGTACGGATCTAGTAGGATTATTAGTGAGTCTAGTAGGATTATTAGTGAGTACGGATCTAGTATGATTATTAGTGAGTACGGATCTAGTAGGATTATTAGTGAGTACGGATATAGTAGGATTATTAGTGAGTCTAGTAGGATTATTAGTGAGTACGGATCTAGTATGATTATTAGTGAGTACGGATCTAGTAGGATTATTAGTGAGTACGGATATAGTAGGATTATTAGTGAGTCTAGTAGGATTATTAGTGAGTCTAGTAGGATTATTAGTGAGTACGGATCTAGTAGGATTATTAGTGAGTACGGATCTAGTAGGATTATTAGTGAGTACGGATCTAGTGGGACTATTAGTGAGTACGGATCTAGTAGGATTATTGGTGAGTACGGATCTAGTAGGACTATTAGTGAGTACGGATCTAGTAGGATTATTAGTGAGTACGGATCTAGTAGGATTATTAGTGAATACGGATCTAGTAGGATTATTAGTGAGTACGGATCTAGTAGGACTATTAGTGAGTACGGATCTAGTATGATTATTAGTGAGTACGGATCTAGTAGGATTATTAGTGAGTCTAGTAGGATTATTAGTGAGTACGGATCTAGTAGGACTATTAGTGAGTACGGATCTAGTAGGATTATTAGTGAGTCTAGTAGGATTATTAGTGAGTACGGATCTAGTAGGACTATTAGTGAGTACGGATCTAGTAGGATTATTAGTGAGTACGGATCTAGTAGGACTATTAGTGAGTACGGATCTAGTAGGATTATTGGTGAGTACGGATCTAGTAGGACTATTAGTGAGTACGGATCTAGTAGGATTATTAGTGAGTACGGATCTAGTAGGATTATTAGTGAATACGGATCTAGTAGGATTATTAGTGAGTACGGATCTAGTAGGACTATTAGTGAGTACGGATCTAGTATGATTATTAGTGAGTACGGATCTAGTAGGATTATTAGTGAGTCTAGTAGGATTATTAGTGAGTACGGATCTAGTATGATTATTAGTGAGTACGGATCTAGTAGGATTATTAGTGAGTACGGATATAGTAGGATTATTAGTGAGTCTAGTAGGATTATTAGTGAGTCTAGTAGGATTATTAGTGAGTACGGATCTAGTAGGATTATTAGTGAGTACGGATCTAGTAGGATTATTAGTGAGTACGGATCTAGTAGGACTATTAGTGAGTACGGATCTAGTAGGATTATTGGTGAGTACGGATCTAGTAGGACTATTAGTGAGTACGGATCTAGTAGGATTATTAGTGAGTACGGATCTAGTAGGATTATTAGTGAATACGGATCTAGTAGGATTATTAGTGAGTACGGATCTAGTAGGACTATTAGTGAGTACGGATCTAGTATGATTATTAGTGAGTACGGATCTAGTAGGATTATTAGTGAGTCTAGTAGGATTATTAGTGAGTACGGATCTAGTAGGACTATTAGTGAGTACGGATCTAGTAGGACTATTAGTGAGTACGGATCTAGTATGATTATTAGTGAGTACGGATCTAGTAGGATTATTAGTGAGTACGGATCTAGTAGGACTATTAGTGAGTACGGATCTAGTATGATTATTAGTGAGTACGGATCTAGTAGTACTATTAGTGAGTACGGATCTAGTATGATTATTAGTGAGTACGGATCTAGTAGGATTATTAGTGAGTCTAGTAGGATTATTAGTGAGTACGGATCTAGTAGGATTATTAGTGAGTACGGATCTAGTAGGACTATTAGTGAGTACGGATCTAGTAGGACTATTAGTGAGTACGGATCTAGTAGGATTATTAGTGAGTACGGATCTAGTAGGATTATTAGTGAGTACGGATCTAGTAGGATTGTTAGTGATAGACTTTGATAAAGTGATTGACTTTAAAGATATACTGTATACTTTGGGACGAAATTCCTATTACTTTTAGAGTTCAAGGTATATTTTCCTATGGTTGCGGATATTATTACAATCTGATAAAGTATTACTCACCTTTTATTAACGAACTAATATAAACCCATCGCCCATCAGAAACTTATCATTAATATAAACAAAATCAAAACAATTAAAAATAACAAGCGTATTGGATGTACAAGGAAATAAAGTAATATATAATGAATGTATTTTTATTATAAGTATACAGTTATTCGAATACTCTACACTGTAGAATAAAATTAAAGCAACAAATAAGTGTGAAAATAAAAAAAATACTGTGGCACAGAGAAGCCCCACAAATGGTGTGATCGTTGGATTGGATCGTATAGATTGTCAATTCTGAATATAAAAATATTGACTGCGAAGTAATGCAATTATAGTGACTAACAAAATTGCAGGAAAGGATTATAGTTTACGAAGGTACAAACTCCTTAAGTCCAGAAGTTGTGGTCAGTTACTCGTAAAAGTCTATACATCGTAAGCTAATTATAGTTTATACCAATGCGTACAAACACAATAGCAATACTAAAACAACAGCTGCATTATTCGATTTCTCTCGGCTATTTCTATAGAAGTAGAATGTGCATGCAGATAGGTACAGAAGTAATGTGACAACATTTCCAAACACTAATTATTCTTCTTGCTTAGTATATACATAGTTCAGTACAGCACGGACAGTATAAATTATACAGTAAATGTGTCATATTATAATAATGGTAGACAATTGCTACGGTGTTCATTTAGCAACTAAATTAACGTGAAATTAAATAATGTTAGATTAGCACAACTTCTCACAAATTAATTAATGTGTTAAACCTGTGACGTAATTGTGTAGAGATGTGAATGTTTATTGTGGAATCCCAGCTGAATCCATCCAGTAGTGTTGGTTAGGACAGCAGGGGTCTTTGGGACAATCCCTCTAACCTCCCTTCTATTGGTTTATAGCAACCAGCTCCACCTAATGTTTTTCCTAAGGAGAGTGCGGCACAATCAAAGGGCACCCCCTACTAGTAGCCTTGGTACCATTAGGCCCAGGCACCTAGCTATAATTGTAGTGACCGGTATAGAACTCTACCTTATTGGATGGTAATAATTCAATTTACAATGTAGGTCGGTGTACAACGAGATTTGCAGTTTTCAATCAAAGTAATCAAACCAGTATCAGGTTATTGTTCAACATAATATACACCATGGCCGGAATATAGTGACGTATTCCACTGACATGCCCGCCCCGACAAAAAATTATACAAATTATAAAATGAGATTGCATGAAATTCAAAGCAGAGATAGTTTCACCTCCTTGCTCCTTCCTGTGTGAGACAACATTTTTATTGTCGCTTTAGCTACAAGCATTTAAAATAAGTGTCTCCGGTGATATTTTATCTGTTACACTGCAGTTATATTCAACCTTTATAGTCTTGGTAGTAGTAGAAAGCGGGATTGTGCAAGCGGATTCCAAATATGTTAAAATATTTGAATTGGGTTGGGAAATAGCTGAGATATGGGCTTTCGAAATTCCTTGTATTTGTTTCCGCTACATACCATTTATTATATTTGATACAAAATATTATAGTTATTTCAAAAGAAGCTGGGCAACATTGCAATGCCTGTAAAATAATAGTATCAAGTGTTTATTCAAAATGTACTAGAACTTGATGTATTAATGAATGGCCTGAAGCGAAAGTAAATACATTTTAATGTATTACATGCAAGGTGTACTAAATAGGGTCTGAAACGGCTAACCGGTTTATTCAAATTAACCGGTTGGAAATCAATTAACCGGTTAACCGGCTTACAGTCCCATTTTGAGGTTTTCAGGTTCTGTTACCAGTTTTATTACGTCTGTATGTTTATCATATTAGTGTATATTTCCCATTGCGATGTTTCAGAAATTCACTTTGTACTGTATACAGCTGTAGGACTACAGTACAGTATAATACACTCTGTAGAAGTACTGGTGGCTCTATCACAATAGAGCAATAGAGGCACTTAACATATATATATACAATTGTTGGCAAGTAAACTTTTATTACATTACTATCACAAATAAACAAATACAAACAATATTAACAAACGGACAATTGCACAGATACCCATCACCAGGATACAATGATACTTTTAAAACTTATTGGTAAGGAGCACAAAATTTTGAAAATTTTTAGTTTAAAGCGCGCTAGACGCAAGGTAGCCCAGCACCGTCATCCAGCCCTAGGCCGCTCCTCCACTTCACCCTGGATCCCCGAAGGCAGTGGGTGGCGCCGCGGATGACCGCCAGCTGGATGCGGGTGCGAACCCAGCCCATCATGGTGACGCTGTAGGGACGCCCCCATGACCGATGCAGCCGGCCAGCCACCACGCGAAGCAGGTGATTTGCCTGAGGAGCGAGTACTCCGCAGCAGGACGCAACGAAAGGCGAAAAGTCGCCTCTTCGAGCGGTAACTACGTCCGCATAGTGCCGCCTCTTCTCGTCTTCGGCAGACACTAGTACGGACATCGGGGCGCGACCCACATAAGACTCGGCGTCAAGGTTTACAACCCGTATGTCTATCAACGCCTGAGTCTGTGGGTTTAGTGCGCCCCGGATGCCCACGTCACACCGAAGGCCAGCTGCTCCCTCCTCCCCCTGCTGCTCCCGAACTATCGGCTCACGCACCACGTTACGCGGTCCAAATGCGAGCGCGGCGAGATCCCCGAAAACATCCCGCAGTTCGTTATGGCGTTGGATGACAAGGCCGCCTTTTTTACAATTTAAACCGTGGTTTAAATCAAAGGCGGCCCCATACCCATCACACCTGCTCGGAACTGCCCCCAAGGGGCGACCATAGCGGATCGCCAGGGCGTCCCGGAACTCCTGTGGGGACAAGTCTAGGTGGTGGTCGGCTAGCGGGATTCCAGAACATTCCACATTCCATACATATACATAGCACATTCCAGAAAAGACATTTTAATACCTTTCTTATGCCCCTAATCATCATATCCACCTGAACCAAAGTAGCATATAAGAAGTTTCTAAGAAAATATTATGAAAAAAGTGCCATAAATAGGGAAAGATCGGCCCACGCTAATTCCGCTCGCTTCATGACCTGATATTCAGTACACCTTGATTACATGTTTTGTGTAGTCCTACTGTAGTATTATTTGCGAAAGTAATACATTCATAGGCCTACACGTTCGAATGCCCGACTTTCGAATACAATAACTGGTAAATTTATTTAGATTTGTAGAAAAAATTTAAGGGTGGGGGGGGGGGGGGGGGGTGATCAATTGTATGTGGAGAGTTTGGCAATGTTTTTATTACCCCATGTGGTAATAGGTATGAAATATGTATTGGTTATGTTGACAGAAACATAACCGCCACTCTCTCTCTGCCTTGCATCCTTAAGTGGTAGCTAAATGAGTACTTAATAGTTTCCTCTGTGGAGTAAAGTTCTGGGGGGGACCGCACTGGAAATAAGTCGTCACACTTTGTGCGTAATCCCTGGCCTAGTGGCCAAATAAAATTTACTTTACTTTACTTTGATAATTTTTTTAATGTAAAAACACGGATCGAAAATGGTAATAGCCCACAGATCCCCTTACACTTAGTAAAAGCAAACAATGTACAGTATGAAACAGTTTGCAGTAGGGTTAAGTATTATGAAGTGCTTTACATTGCGAGAGAAGGGAAATAAGTTACTTTATTATAAGTGTCATTGGTTTCGCTAACTCCAACGTTAAGGCAGTGGCAGTGGGTGTTCAAGAGCACCGAATGCAGACTGGACAGACTGATGAGGTTCTGATTAAGGACATGGGGGGCGGTTGGCGACTCGCCCTCGCGTCAGCAGATGATAGTGGCAATGGTGGAATTGGTCTATTGATGAATCCAACTGCACATGCAGCATTGGACAAAATAGACCAAATCTCTAACCGCATCATCCGTTGCCACTTCTCATGTTCTGGAAGACTGGCTAAGAAGTTTCCTAAGGTGGTTCTGATTGTGTGCTACTCTCCAACTAGTGTTGCCCCTGTAGCAGCTACTGATGGAGTGGATCAGCATGCATTCTTAACATTCCTGGGAGACTTTAATGCAAGTCTGCATCAATCACCTACACCGCCCTGGGTCTATAGCAATAGTGTTAACCGAAATTCTGTCCATCTTCAGGATTTTATCTCTGGAAATGGATTGTTTTCGGCTGGAACCCAGTTCAAGAAGCGAACTGGAAAGCTATGGACTCATAGTGGACCCAGTGGTCACAAGTCCCAGGTAGACCATATTCTGTTTCGTAGGAAATACAGGAGCTCTATACAAGACTGTAATGTATTTACACTTCGACCCTTCTCCAGTGATCACTGCCTTATTGTGGCCAAGGTAAGACTTAGTCTGCGTGCTAGCAGAACAACGAAATCTGCCTTGCCGCGGCATGACTGGTCCTCTCTGTTGCAACAGCCAAGTGTGAGATCCAGCTTCACACTACAGCTGAGCAACAGGTATGAGGCTCTTGCCTCTAAGGCGGCAGATCACTGTGAGGGCTATACTGCCTTTACAGAAGCAGTTAAGTTAGCAGCTGCAGAAACTGTTCCTGTATACCCTCGAAACAGGAAAAGGGCCCCCTGGACTGATAACAAAATTCAGAAGTGCCGAAATGACCTTCATAAGGCGCAGAAAGAGTCCCGACTCAAACAGACTACAGCGGCCAAGAATGCAGTTAAGGCTGCATCTAGGTCCCTGAACAGGCAGTACTCTGCTAATCTACATGGAGCTAATAAACCAACAGGTTGATGTCATCAATGATGCTGACGACAGCAGGCAATCATCCCAGGCATGGAAATCGATCAATCTGCTTACTGGGCGGAAAAGCCAACCAACCACCAAGGTTAAGGCTGAATCACCAGCCGATGGCTTCAATGGTTGGAAAGCCCACTTTGAAAAGCTCCTCAATAATGACAGGGTATTGCCTGATAACTTTATAGAAGTAAAAGTGTCTGAGTCTGTACTCCCAGATATTCCCATCGGCGATATCTCCTTTGCAGAAGTGAAGGCTGCTGCAAAGAGCATTAAGACCAATCGTGCCAGTGGAGTAGATGGTGTTCCCCCTGAGGTCTTTAAAATACCTGAGTGTTTAAAGCTCATCTATCCCATCATAGTAGACATGTACCGAACAACAAGAGTCCCACAAGAAATGAAAACAAATAAGTTGGTGCCAGTTCCCAAGAAGGGCAACCTAACACTCTATGGTTCTTTTCGGGGAATCTCATTGATCTCGATTGCTGCAAAGCTATACAATAGGATTCTATTAAATCGCATCAGGGATCCCATTGAGAGACTGCTCCGTGGAAATCAGAATGGGTTTCGTAAAGGTCGTGGGACCATGGAGCCCATTTTGGCACTTAGAAGGATAATTGAAGAGTTATCAAAAAAGAAAGACAGACATCTGGCTGTTATCTTTGTTGACTTCTTCAAGGCCTTTGATTCAGTCTCTCGCTCACGTATGTTCAGCATACTTTCATTATATGGGATTCCTGATGAAATTATTGCAGCAATCAGATCAGTATACGATGGTTCGACAACATTTGTGTCTACTGTTGACGGTGACACAGAACCATTTGAAGTGTTATGGGGCGTCCTCCAAGGAGACACACTTGCACCATTCTTGTTCATTATTGTGGTTGACTATGTTCTACGCATGTCCTTAGATCATTATAATGATGATGGGGTGATGATAACTCCACCTACTGGCTCCAGAATTCGAGGAAATCCTGCCAAGTAGTACCTAACTGATCTAGACTTTGCTGATGACTTAGGAGTACTCTCAGAATCATTAGAGGGAGCCCAACGGCTCCTCAGCTCATTAGAACATGCTGCTTCTAGTGTTGGTCTTTTTATTAACTCCAGAAAGACCAAAATTCTGACAGTTAACTTTGAAAGTCCTCAGCAAGTCTCTGATCGGATGAGCATAAGCTCAAAGGATGGTATGCTTGAGCATGTGGATGACTTCTGTTACCTGGGATCATGGATCCGGAAGTCAGGTGAGGACCTTCGAATACGTAAGGGAAAGGCATGGGCAGCCTTGAATAGGCTTTCCAGGATTTGGAAGTCACCGAGAATTAATCGGAAACTTAAGGTCCGATTATTTAGAGCAGCAGTAGTTCCAGTACTCCTCTACGGGAGTCCATGCTGGGCTCTAACTGCTGAGGACACCAAATCTCTGGATGGCACATTCACAAGAATGCTACGCCGGGTTCATTGTGTCAAGTACAATGCACACATCTCCAACCAGACACTATATAACATTGGAGGTGTCTCATTGGTTCCCCCAAGCTTGACACTAGAACAAAATCGCCTCCGCTTTGCAGGACATTGCTTTCGCCGTGAGGACCAGCCAGTGCATAATCTTGTACTTTGGCAGCCTCATGGTGTGAATAAGCATGGTGGACAGCCATGACTTTCTTGAGACGCATCTTAAAGGACACTGGCCTTAAAGATGCGGATGATCTAGCAAATGTCATGGGTGATAGGGAGTTGTGGCGGTGCAATTTTGTTGACAAGCCGGCACAGCATTCTTAAAAATGCAGCTGCAATGCAGCATGCCGATCCTACTGTAGTAGTAGTAGTACTTAGTAGGATTGTGTAATTTTTCAAATATTCATTGCCTTTCTTAAATAAAGTGTCATGGGCGACGATCAAAGAAGATCCACTGGCGTCATTCGTATCATCTCCCGGCTTTTGAAAACTCGAGCTGTCACCATCAGGAATAAACATGTCTTGGAGATGTCTCCTTTGCTTGCCTTGGTCCATCAAAGTGAAACAACTTTTTGTTTAAATGGCCAGCGTAATATGTTATCGTACTCGCCTTCATCAACACGATATACACAGAGAGATGAGTTCCTTTCCCTGCACCGTCACCATTGGGGTAAAGCCATACACACATTCTATATCCGTACATAGATGTATAAAAAGGTTCGGAAAAAATACTCGACACTGTTTCATTTTGCGCTTCAGGCAAAAGCTTTTTTTGGAAATCCGTTAACGTCATTACAAAAACTCCGCTAGTGGAACGTTTTTCTAGTACTTTTATCTGAGCGCATTGCTTAGATAATTTCCTCTGGATATTTATTAACTGAGACATGATTTTAGAGGGCGAAATGTATGAAAGTGATAACCTTCCCCATTTCCTGTATCTTCATCTGTTTAAGATGAATCTTGGCATATACAGTATGTTAAAACTGGCTGTTTCTTTGTGGGACGGTACTCCATCTACACTTCTACAGTTTGCCGCTAGAGGTCGAAGTATCTTAAAGTGAATAATACCTTCTCTCATTTCGTTATTTGATATCCGTTTAAGCTGAAACTTGGCAGATATACATGCTAGACTGTAGACCATCAGCAGGTTGCGTCTTTGTTGGGACAGTATAATCATTCGGTAGTCCTCCAGTCTACTGCTAGTGGGCTGAAATGAAAACTTTTAGAAATATCTTAAGCATCTTTTCATATTATTGTTTATAATCCTTTCTTCCTGATTGACATCTGGCACATGAAGTCTTAATATTAAAAGTAAATAATAATTAATTTTAACTAAATACTATTTATTGTTTAAATTTTATACAACAAATAGGATTTTGTTAAGTTTACATATTTGTATTTTCTCTGTTGCGTTTCAGTTTAAACATCCACTCCACTCACATCCTCCTATGTACTTATTTATTGATTGTATCCTTTTCAATTGAAGTGCCGACATGGCATGGGGTTTGGAAGCACAAATTTCTACAGTATATCAACTTTTGTCTCTGATTGGTCCTGCTTTAAAATTGGCTAATTAGAAAAAATGGTAATATTTATCAAAATTCCATAAGATAACTTTTAAAGAGCTTCCAAAGCTCGTTCGAATGAGCCATAAACGAAGAAAATTGGTTAAAGAATAACGGAGGAGTAGTAATTTGAAAATGAAAGATGTCATTCCGAGAAAATGCCCTTCAAAGTTTAAACCGTCCCGCCAAAATTGGCTGTCTGCGTTCTGGTTGGTTAATTATTTCCGGCACGAAGGATGCACACCAACGAGCTAAAATGTTCATTACGGGGGTTTTCGGGGTCGCTGATTTAATTTCCGATGTCAGTTTTAATTTTTGGTGGAATCTAGTCTGTCTGTCTGTCGGTCTCTGTCTGTCGGTCTTCTGTCTTTCTTACAATTTGACGGACAGACCGTCATACGGAAAAACAGTGATAACTCGAGAACTGAAAGAGGTCTCACTAAGCGGTTTTCCAGATTTGTAATCCTCATTAAATTCTGCTCTAGATGAAATAAAGAAACAACAATTTGAAAATTTTACCTGAGGGGGGGTATACCCCCCCCTTAAGGAAGGTATTTTGATTGAATTTATTCGACTACTATAGCTAGTAAAATAATATTTATGTAGGCCTACAGTAATTAGTTTGTTTTACTTTAAACATTCAATAAACATTACAATAAGAAACTATCTTATAGGTTCACCTGAATATATTTTAGGTTGGTGAATTACGAAATTTATAAAGAAATCGCGGTGTCGGTTTATTTGAAGGAAATCTAAAGGGAAATGACCTACAAATCATACATATTTGTATTATTATTGCACTAGAATTCATAAGTTTAACAAAATATGGTAGAAACAAATAAAAATCAAAAATATTAGCCACGAATAACCATTCCACTATGCCCCTCTATTTGAGCCAGGGATCCCCCTTCCTCTACCCCCCCCCCAGTTAAGCCAGTGATCCCCCTTCCTCTACGCCCCCCCCCCCCTATTTAAGTCAGTGA